>JBBHKE010003144.1:228937-254809 GCA_037447655.1 Zygnema cylindricum | reverse complement strand
ACTGAATGGAGAAAAGGTGACGAATAGATTTTCGATGGTGCTTACTTTGGGATGGAGTGTTCGGTTAATAATAATGTCGCGCACACCAATATTCGTTTCAGAAGCTGCCACCTCAGCAACTTCTGCCAACTCAGCAACGTCTTGGGTCACAGGCCCATTCGTAGTGCTGAGCTGGCGCAAAGCTATCAGCGCTGAACTGGGACTAGCATGGAGAGGTTGATGATGGGAGACTCTTAAAGCTCCAGATGCAGATGCATCCGAAAATCCCCGTTGACCTTGTTTGGCAAAAGAGACATAGGAAGATAGCTGAAGATAGACGGTTCGTCCATTCTTTTGAAAGAGATGCTTCAGGGAGCCCATTGTGGTAAACTGCATATGACGTGGAAATATAATAGCATGGTTACCAACGGGTTCGTTTCCATCCAAACTACTTTTTTAGGGCTCGGTTTTGCACCAAACTTAGAAAAGAGTGCAAACAAGATGTAAGTGTCTGGTCTCCTTCAGATTCAGTTGTCACATGGGGACTAGCTTGCCTACTAGGGATGAGTACAACAAACAGAAACTGAACTAAGCCTTTGCTCCAAAATTTGTCATTTTTGCGCTATCATCCTCCAACTTGACTTTTTTAGAACTTTTAGTGTCGTCAATAATTACCTTCACATACATTATCCAATGAAATTATTGCACATCAAAATCAAACATATCCTTTGTGAAGTTAGGGGCATGGTTAAATTGAGAAGAGTGATGTCATCGACTTTTTCCATGCTCTTTTGCCAGCTTCAAATCAATCTCTCTGTTTTATGGACTAACTTTATCAATTTTCATCTTCAGAGTCACTTTAAACACCGTAATGTTCTCACCTCAAAGCTCAAAAGGGCAAGCTCCAGCTACAATTTCAAAAGGGAAAATGAGCAAAAGTCTTCATAAACAAAAATTTAGACATTGGCAACATGTTTTGTAAAATTGATGTAAAGGCATAAAATGCCATATAGTGTCCTAATCCATAATGTTGACCAGAAAATTTACAGCTCCTATATGTGTTGTTCATCAGTCAGGTAGTGATAATTTGGAAAAACAAAAAGGAATATTTCCTCTCAAAAACCTTTAGGATCAGTTTCGGATCAAAAATGTTAGCGGTAGGCTTTCACGAGGTTATCATGATGCCAAAGAGCTAACCCTAAATAAAGTTCCTAGTGAAACCAGCAACGACTGAAAACCTAAAATTTACAACATGGATGGGATATCGAAAAAGCAATTACCTTACGATACCGATCTTCAGCGGCTCGATGGAGGATATCCCAAACTTTTGAAACAAGTCCAAAGGCGACCAGTGTCCCCGGAGTTATAAGAAGTTAAGCGATGTCAAATTAATGAGTCCGCAGGAACCGCAGGAGATTAAAAGATGGAAAAGGTCGGTTGAGGAAACCGTGGCAAAGGCGCGAAATGCGGTGTCCCAACGGCATGCCACGTGGCGACCCTCCACATTTTTCTGCGTAAGCAATCGTGGGCCGAACGTCAAATGCGCTTGTTCCACGTGGTTACGGTGTGCATGCACAACATTAGGCCCATCCTTATTACCGTACAGCAGAGCATATGAACCGGAAGGACAATTGCTACGTGGACTCCCCCAAGTGCTTAGGGTATGTCCCCATGTACTTGTAGCTTACCGAACTTACTTTGTATTTTAGCGCGGATCCGCCGGACCCGGTTTTCAAGTGTCCCTATGTCCCTATGTGTAAGAACGTAATCGTAACTTACGTTTGTGACGATTGTATACGTCGACAATTCCTGTGACGGTTGTCAACGTCTACAATCTGTGTTGTCGCACGTTATTTTTTGGAACTGTTTGTGACGTCGCATGTCTTACCGTGTTTGTGACGTCGCATGTCTTACCGTGACATTGTAGACGTACCGCCTTCCAGCCTGTGCCGTTTCACGGTCGAAGAAGATGCGCTTTGCCTTCGCGTCTCCTGTCCGGTCCACGTGAAATGGCATCGGAATTTCGAGACCCCTGCAAAAAAAATATCCGTACTGGACAAAAACGGACAAAACCAAACAAACTGTGTACTTTTATTTGTCTTATCGAACGCAAACGTACAAAACATAGCGAATTCTGTACTTTTCTTTGTCCTTGGAAATCGCATGAAATTTTCTAAAATTACGGCACATGCGAATACATGTTCCTGTTTGTGAATCGAAAATACCTAGTTTTAGAACACATCGCACGTGTAAGGTTGAAGATGACGTTTTTTGTCGTGGAAGTGGATCGAAAAACACAAGACGACAAATCTTTGTACATCCTAAGTTCGAGAATGACGCAAATTGTACTTTACAAATTTGCGATTCCTTCGTACGGTTGCAACTTAGGTAGTACGGCGCTAAGTTTTACAGGAAAACGACAGAAAAAAAACCCTTACTTATGCATATGGGGACATACCCTAAGACACCCAGAAATAAAAAGTTGTACGAAACTGTGCACTTTCACGTGTGTCTACCCCAGCCCCGTCAAAAATCACGCGTCCTTATAGACGGCCGCTAACACTATCTACGACAATCGCCAACCGGCAGAATTTTTCAAATTTTCGAACCATGGACGGACAGTTGCAGGCGAACCGAACCTACTAGTTGGCGCCAAGGCTTCTACTTTTGATGTGAAAATATGAGCAGCTATATGTAGTATAAGTATGTCCTGTACTCAGTCGGTCACCTTGTAGACTTTTCTCGTATTGTTTTCACTCTTTCGGTTTTTTTTCTGTTGGAAATTGACTATGGAAAGTTTCAGTTTGGGAACACCTCTGGAAACATCACCATGGGTAACGAGTTCCTCCACACTATCTAATTATTTGTGGAAATCAAGTAAAATTTGAAAAATAAAAGAATCTCTAATTTCATGATATATATGCATTATTCTGTTCGAATCTACGATTTCTTTGCATCTGGTTCTGCATCTTTTTTCTAGAAAATGTTGTTGCATATGCTTTCATTGGTTGCCGCTGTCTGAACTTAGTCATTGGTCATCAGTAAATTGAAAAGGAGACCAGGTTTGCTCACGGCTTTCTTGTAGCCTTTTTGTACAATATCAATTCTCAGCTAACAAAGCAAAGAATATCAATGAACTACCCAACTTTATTTACGGGGAAGCCGGGGTCTTTGTACTCCCACTAGAACTCTTGTTTCTGCTTGAAAAGCAGGAAAAGCAGAAATTTTAAATGGGACAACCTGGCTAATCCTCAAGCAAGCACCACATCGCATTGCGATATGTCTATTTGTCTTGTTTTAAAATAATTAAAAATATAACATATATAACAAAAACAATTACTCTCAAATACGCTGTATATGTTGCTTTAATTGCACAACAGGGAATTCAATTATACATGAAATTTTCGAAACAGGCAAGAGTTTTTTGGCAGGAGAAACACGTGGCATGCACTTCGACCAAATGCTTTACATTACACAAAACAGTTTCCCATTGCATCAATATAAAAGATATAACAATGTGTTAAAACGAGAAAATTTCTGGTAAACTGCTTCAATATATTTGTCCTTTCCTAGTCACACCAGGGAAATGAAGGCATGGTGAGAGTTAAAAGCATCGATTGAATCAATTTTTCTTGCAAAAAAAGATACCCAGGAAGAAATGTTTGATGATGGTACAAATTTCTGAATAAACAGACAACATAACTACAAATCCACATCAACGAGATATAGGCGATCAGTGCCAAATCTGATACACATAAACATTTGTCAATACCCAGACTCCCGGATTTATATACACTGTCACCTTGACAAACATCCCCGTTATCACAGATACTGTGAAGATATTGACAAGAGGGATCTCCTCGG
This sequence comes from Zygnema cylindricum, assembly GCA_037447655.1. Classification (NCBI taxonomy): domain Eukaryota; kingdom Viridiplantae; phylum Streptophyta; class Zygnematophyceae; order Zygnematales; family Zygnemataceae; genus Zygnema; species Zygnema cylindricum. The sequence goes on along the minus strand of JBBHKE010003144.1, from coordinate 250,966 downwards.
GAGAGTTTTAACTATTACCGGACATATGTAATTTTTACCACGGAAAAGACCACAGGGCAACTGACCAGCGAATCTTTGATTCTGTCCCTATTTGCCGCTATACTGCTTTAGAAAAAGAAAAGCGCAGCCACAGCCCAAGAACCGTTAAAGACCGGGATAAGGTACAATGGATCTTCCAAAATTTGACTATCTTGACCAATATGGACCAAAGCTTCACCAAATATTTCCCACCTACATTAAAAAAAAACCAGAATTCGTCCAATATTGGCCAGAATTGACCAATTTTGTCCAGTCCTCGGAACATCAATCTTCCCAATGTTTTCCATGTCTTAACCCTTCTCGACGGGTCCTGACACCACCCAACCCCCGCCCCTCTTCTCTCCTTTCTCTCCCTCTCTCTCCTCTCTCACACGAATTTACTCTCTCCCTCTCTTCATTGTCTCAGTCTTCGGATGAGACGGAAATAAATGTGGAATTGTTGGCAGGTCTTATCTGTCCTCGACAAGTTTCTCGAGAGTTGGGTGGGGGGGTTCCTCCTCCCCCTCCTCCTCTCGGAAACTCCGGATTGTGGGAAAAGGTCAAATGTTGCATTGCAAGACGGGCATGAGACTCTGAGGAGGGAGGGGGGGAGGGAGAGCCTCGGGGGGAGGGCTCAGGCGTTAAGGGCCTTTGTCGGAGGAGGTCCCTGTGAAAATTATGACAAGGAAAAACAAACTTTTAAGCTAATAAAGATGATTGGAATAAAGGATGGGAATTGGAAAAACTTAACGGTAGTAACCAAAATTCTCTTTAGATTTTATTTCGTTTTTTTCTTCGAGGGAATAATATGAAAACCTCAATACACCCAATGAGACAACTTTCCGGCATCGATTACATCCTCCCACATAATAACACAAATTTAGATTACCCTCGGCTCCCTTTTCAACCAAAAAAAAACCTTAAAACACTCCAACAACCTTCAAAAACCATTTCCAAAACACCGTCACCCCTCCCTCTCCCTCTCTCAAACTTTCTCCCTTCCTCCCTCCTTCCCACCCACCTCCCTCCCCTCTTACCTTTCCCTTTCCACTCTTGCAGTCATCGCCCGTATCTCTGCCCGTATCTCCGCTGGCTGTGCTCCCTTCCCTCCTCCCTCTCCCCCTCCCTCCTGTCCCCCCCCTCTCACAAAGGGGTGTTCCAAAAGCCTCTGGGCCGAGGGCCTCCCTCCCGGGTCCCTCTGGAGACACTGGAGGACAAAATCTCGACAATCAGGAGAAAGATCCGGAGGGAGAGACGGGACTTCATCCGATTTCGCAATCTTGAACATAGCTTGGATCTTGGGAGGGAGGCAGAGAGAGGGGAGGGAAGAGGAGGGAGGGGCAGGGGGAGGGTTAAGAGTGGGATAGGTTTTGGAATGGAAGAGTGGAGAGAAGGGAGGGTTGGAGCACTGGGGGTGGTGGTCAGCACATAGAACCGGACGGTTTTAATACTATTCAGTATGAATGAAGAGAAAAACCTTTATTGACTCAGTTTCATATGAAAGGGGAAACAAATGTAATTTTTTTAGTAATTCTGTGTTTGAAAATGATGTACAGCTTAAGAAAAGGCCCCATTTTTTTCACGCACATTAAAACGTTTTTTTTAGCTTGTCACTATTTTCTGGTTGTCACTACAATAGGTATGGAAAAAAAAAAAAAAAAAAATTTATGGTTCAAAATAACTGCAGAAAGCGAAGCTGTAGGTACTTTTCCCTTTCTTATCTCACTGAAGGAAAAACTGAACCTTGAAAGTCGTTACACACAATGTAAGAATTGACCCAAAACCTTCTTGAAACTTGTAATTATTCCTGTCAACCCCAATTTTTCATTTTTTTTCTTGGGATAAGCATGTACAACTATAACCAAAAAATTATTATTTTCTTTTGTCTTCTGGGCAACAAGTGGGGGAGAGGGAGAGAAGTGTACCCCCTCCAAGGGCCACCAGGGGGGTCTGCCAGTGGCCATCTCCAACACGGTGCACCCCAGACTCCAGATGTCCACAGCCAGAGCATAGCCCTGCTCAGAGGGCACCAGGACCTGCCAGGGAGGGAGAGGGAGGGAGAGAAATGGAGAGGGAAGGGGGAGAGGAGGGGAGGGAACAGGAGGGGAGGGGAGGGAGGAAGAGAAATAGGGAGAGGAGCGAGCGAGCGAGCAAGAGAGAGAGAGAGAGAGAGAGAGAGAGAGAGAGAGAGAGAGAGAGAGAGAGAGAGAGAGAGAACACAGACAAGCATTTAGTGTTGACATTTTTCAAGTAGAAAAAATTTACATAAAAATCCCAAAACCCTTGAAACGCTCTAGTTTACCCTTAAAGCCCCTACAAAACGCTCGAATGCTCTAAAAAACCACCTAACAACCCATCCCGGACCTAAGGTTTACAAATTTAAAAACCCTTTCTTAATAACCGTCATTAAAAACACTAACAATCCCTAAAAAGATGATGAAACAAGGTCCCAAAGTCCAAGAAACGGAAGAATCCTAAAAGAAACAAAAAATACTTATATTTGAAACTCCAAATGAAAATGCCACTCAAACACAAAAGAACATTTTTGTTAAATTTCGTTGAGAAATACGAGACTGCAAAAGAAAACCCAACTTAAAAGGGAAGAAGTAGAGATATACAATCATGGAAAATGGCAGCAATAAAAGAAAATATCCAAAAGTATTTTTCTATCCCTCCTTATTTTTCCATTACCTCGGGCGCCATCCAATAAGACGAACCCTTTTCATACGACTTGCTGTAGTCGTCCTTTCTCATCTGAAAAAGAAGCATTTACGAACCAAAAAACAGCAACAAAAAAAAAAGAGACCGAAAAGGAAAAAGGATGTTAACATACAATGAGTCGAAATAAAAAAAAATACCCAAATCTCCAAACACATCTACCTACCTCCTTTCATACACTCACTTTTCCAACAACCTATTCAACAAACCTAAAGCCTCTTCACCACATTTTGTGTGGACCAAGCTAGGGATAACTGCCCATAAAATAGAAAGCCCACACATAATTTAGCGTGATCAACGGGTTTTACCAAACAAAACCCGGAAGGGTTTTACCCCCCTAGCTCTCTCTAGGTGAGCTATGATGGTACACATAGGCCTTTTTCTGGATACAGGATTTGGTATGGACCATACAACTTTTCTCTCATCCATACTACAATTTTCCGACCAACACTTCCTCACATCACTGCTAGAGTTACTAACATTAATTTGGTTGTGACAACAAAGAAATCCACTGTTGTTAATAACATAAATTCAAAAAATAAACATTAATGCACCACTACACACTACACTGAATTACTAATAATGACTTTAAATCTCCTTTTCCAGTTAGAATTCACCAACTTCAATAGCGACAAAAAGTATAGTACTTTTCCAACATGTTATTATTTTGTCGATTTGACTCATGTTATCCCAGTCACACTTCTAGTTCCCCAATGGTACTATTCTTCCCAACAATCATATTTTCCAATCCTCACCAGTATGATTGGTAAATTAGAAAAACCCTACATTAATAATGGATGTACTAAGGTTCGTCCATAGCCATTACAGAAAGCCTAAGTCATTGCTGAAGCAAATAATGGATGGATCCCAAGGGAAAAAAAACAAAAAAACGATACATTGAAACTGGAAACAAATATTGCGCTAAGACAGGGAAAATACAAACAACGGAGGTTCCCAATCTGGAACTGTTTTGAGATTTGAAAAAAAAACAACTTTCGAACAACCAAGTTAGTAATCATTACGCCAAGATTGTATCAATAGCAAATAAATAAAAACACAACTAGCTCAAGTATGAAAGGGGAAAAAGAAGAAGGTTGGGGAACAGAGAAGACAAAAACCCCTTACATGTTTGGCCATCCCAAAATCTGCGAGTTTGACTTGTCCATTTGTGTCTACCAATAGATTGGCTCCCTTGATATCCCTGAAAAATTTCCCCAAAATATTGCAAAACCGCAATAAGTATATCTTAAAACAACAATTGGGAACCTCTACGAAACCACAACAGATACATTAAAAAAAAAAAAAAACTAGTTAAGCCACCACTATGCCGTACTACCAACATCATCATGATTGTTAAGAAGGGGAAGAAAAAACAGTTCATTAGAGTTTTACTTTGTTGATGGTGTGACCAATGAGTCTCACCAGATTACTTGAGGCGATTGTCAGTTGCCATACACTATTCTTTTTAGCGTAAAAAAAATGTACAGATAGGTTTATATGCTAAACTCATTATCCATATGCGTGATTTATAAATGCAAGTTCTGCGATTTTTTTTTTTGGTTCTTGAAATTTAAGTGCTTCAAATCCTTCACTGTCAGATTGAACCTTCAAAGCTCCAGCGATAATGCACTTAATTGTGTTTTGAACACAAAAAGGTGATCACTTTCAGATAGAGAAAAGCCAATATAATACCCCTTTTAGAGACACGTAGTTTGACACCTATTTTATAAATAATTAAAAAAAAAATATGCACTAAGATCCGCATGCATAGAAACTGGTGAAGTCACTATGTACTGGAAAAGGCCGTACTATAATTGTTTGTAAATATGGACCACGAAATAAAGAAGAGGATGTGAGTTTAGAGTTTTTTTCAAAGTTTGTCCTGCTGAAAGCACAAAATCAAAAAACCATGAGGAAAAAAAATCATAATGACAAGGATGAATGAAAAAAATGGGACTTTACGAATTGAAGGAGTATGTATTTGAATCCAGGATTCCCAATTAGTCTGAAAATCCGATCTTCAACATGTTTTGGATACACTATTTTCCGAAAGCGAAAGAAGAGATCCCTCTCTGTATGCAACGAAATAGAAACTCACACTGTTCTCAAGCTAACAATCGCCTAACTCGTCAACAGTTTTGCTAACCTCTTTCGTTCATTTTTCTAAAGAATTCCTGCAAGAAGATGTAGAGGCCCACCTGTGCATGGCCTTGGTACAATAGAGGTAGAATTAAAGAAATAGGGAGTGAGGGAGGGAGGACCGGAGAGAGAGTGGGAGAGAGCGAGGAGAGAGGGACAGAGAGAGACAGAAAGGAGAAGAGGGAGAAAGAGAGAGAGAGAGGGAGAGAGAGAGAGAAAAAGGGAGAGAGAGAGAGAGAGAGAGAGAGAGAGAGAGAGAGAGAGAGAGAGAGAGAGAGAGAGAGAGAGAGAGAGAGAGAGAGAGAGAGAGAGAGAGAGAGAGAGAGAGAGAGAGAGAGAGAGAGAACCTCTTTATCTGGAAAGCAGAGAGAGAGAGAGAGAGAGAGAGAGAGAGAGAGAGAGAGAGGCAGAGAGAGAGGCAGAGAGAGAGCCCTCGACCTTGCCCTCGCGCTCTCTCGCCCTTGCCACACACACACACACAGAGAGAGAGAGAGAGAGAGAGAGAGAAAAAAAGAGAGAGTGAGAGAGGCGCGTGGTTACCTGTGCACCGTCTTGGTTCGGTGCAGGTAGCACAGACCCTGCAGTATGTGCCGCGTGTACATGCGCAGCACGGGGTCGGAGAAGCGGCCGTACTCCTGCAGCAGCGCGTGGATGCTGCCGCCAGGCATGTACTCCAGGAAGATGTACAGGGCGCGGGAGTCCTGGGGGGAGAGGGAGGGAGAGGGGGGGAGAGGGAGGGAGAGGGAGGGAGAGGGAGCGAGGGAGAGGGGAAGAGGGAGAGAGAAAAGAGAGAAGGAGAGGGGGAGAGGGAGAGAGAACACAGAAAGAGAGGGAGTGGACGGGGGGGGAAGAGAGGTAGAGGGAGAAGGAGAGGGAACACAAAACGTTTGAGGATGTTTTTGAAAATCAAAACTGCATAATATTGGAAGGGGAGAACTGGGACATATCAGGCAAGGAGAAAAGAGGAAGCTGAGAGGCATTTTTATAAGTGCTTCACCATAAGATACTTTTGTGAGGAACCGTCAGTGTTTCGAGGGATTAGGGTTTCCATCAAAGGTTTGAAGAAAAGGGATAGAATCACTTGCCCAAATGATATTTTTAAGGCTTCCTTGTGAAGAAGACAAAAATTTGAACACAAGAAAAGTAAATAAACATTTAAGAGACTAGTGTTTTTTTCATTGCAAAAAGACCTTGTCTTCTATGGCCATATCATCACATGGAAATGTTGTTATTAATCAATTAATCATAGTTGTTAAAGCATCTTCAGGTTTCAATTTTCAAGGTCCAAGGTTAAGAATTTCAGGTTAAGGATCTCGAGTTTCAAAATATACAATTTCGGGTCCCGAGTTTCGTGTTTTCGCTTTCACGTTCCAGCAAGAAAATTTAGGTCTTAGGGGCGCAACCGTAATAAGCCTTCAAAAACCTCCAGAAAGGATTCAGAACGATTCAAATTTGAAAACATGCAACACAACAACAACTAAGGAAAGAGAAGTAAAGTAACAAAAAGAGGTATTACTGTATCAGTTCCGAGATATTGCACAATATTAGGATGTTGCAACTGACTCATCAGAGCGATTTCCTGCAATTTACTCCCACCTCCACCCCAGAAAAACATCAGGGCCGGAAATATAACTTTTTGAATTTTGACAAAGAGACAAGAACATTCATATGAAAACCTATTTTTCCTTCCCATACTCGTTAAAAGGGACAGTTTTAGACAACGCTAAGTAATTATATTGGTCATTGATAGTGTAAAATTTGTCGACAAGTGTGTCCGTCTGTTACTGAGGCCCATCCACACTAATTAGTGTACGATTCTTTCGAATCAGGTGCACTCCACAGAAACTCGTTTTTTGTTCGAAACAGATGAACTGAATTCACCAGCAAATATATATATATATATAAAAAAAAAACAATAGGAACACTTGTATTTTGTAAATAATGTGGACCGCACAAATGGTGACATAAATATTGATAAAAAAAACAAGGAAGGCTCAAAAGATTGGAAATCCAAAAATAGGTAATAGAATCGTTCGCGGAATCCACAACCAGAGAGAGAGAGAGAGAGAGAGAGAGAGAGAGAGAGAGAGAGAGAGAGAGAGAGAGAGAGAGAGAGAGAGAGAGAGAGAGAGAGAGAGAGAGAGGGGGGGAGAGAGAGAGAGAGAGAGAGAGAGAGGGAGAGAAAAAGAGTAGAGAGAGAGATTGGGGAAGGGCGGATAGACAGAGGACAGATGGATCATACATATTGTGGAAAACACAAAGGAAATAACAAAGAATGATGAAATATGGACACAGACTTAAGACAAAACCTACCCGAGATAAAACAGAAAACTTACCTGTTTTAACTGTCGCAAGCTCTCTTCTTGAAACCCATTGCCTCGATGAAGTGGTACCTCCTTTACGGCAAAAAGAGACCCGCTTTCCCTGCAAAGCTAGAAGTCCATTTATTAATCCAGTTGTTTTTAACCAGGAGGGATATTGGATGAGGGATACTAAGTCAATATTTTACAAAATGAAAGGCAACTTCTTGAAAGCACAAAGCACGGGGAATAAAGGGAAACCGTAAAAGGAAGATCCAGTCTATCGAAGAAATTTAAAATAAACGATCGATAAAATAATGACAAAAAAACAGAAAGATTAGTAAGTTATAGAGAAGCTTAGGGCTATCTATATAGAACAACTACATCATTTTCCACGTATTCGGAAAAAGAAAATCAAGTTCACACCTTGAAATCCCGCAAATCTCGGATGCTGCTGAATGTATCTGAGACATATCTAATGGGAACCCTGTTGTTTAAAAAAAAAGAATATTGTACCTTAAACATTCCCATCTACCCCCAAAATCGTTCACTATATGGTCCATAAATTTTTACTTCTGACCACTAGCGGCGTAGAAAAAATTTAGCATGAACTAAAATGTTTTCAATAAAGAACAACAGGTCTCCATTACAGACTGATTTTTTTGTGTGAATGAATTGCAGTAGACTCATTTTTTCCACATTTCGTAAACGAATAATGATCCGTCCACAATAACTAGGCGCAATGATGGTGAAGCCATATTTTGCGGCAATGCGCGTGTAAAGATTCTTTCTTGAAATAAGACTGATGGTTGATTCAATGACTTAAAATCTAGAAAACCTAATGCTTTTCAAAAGCATGAAAAGGCCCTAAAGAACTTCTATACACCAAAAACTCAAACCACGCAGATAAGATAAACCAATACCTCCTTAGATTTCACTTGTGTGACATTTTGAAACACAGTTGTTTGTGGATGAGTACATTCAATGAAGAACCTCAAATCCATAAAAAAATGCCTTTTCGACTGACAGATATCTTCAGAGATTTCAGAGACAACTTTTACATCACTATTAAAAGAGAGTAGTTAAACTATGAGTACCCACAGAGAACCCAGAACTCTTTTGTGCTTTCACAAACTGGTCCAAACCTTACTTCTTTCCCATCACCAACAAAGTCAAACAGTCTACATCAACTAGTGCGAGAAATATAAAGAAAGTATACGCTGAGGATAGTAAAAGGTGTTAACTTCTCCCCATCCCTTTGCCACTCCCCTTTTCCTCCCCGTCCCCCTCTTGTCCCCTTCGTCTCCCTCTTCCCCTCTCCCTCAATTTTCATCAAGCATATACACAGCCCCCCTCAGCCGCTCACAGAGCATACAATAAATAAAAAAAAACGGGACGGAATTAGCGTACACTACGCTAATAGCGATCGGCGGTGTAGTGCGAGAAATATAAAGAAAGTATACGCTGAAGAGAGTAAAAGGTGTTAACTTCTCCCCATCCCTTTGCCACTCCCCGTTTCCTCCCCGTCCACCTCTTGTCCCCTTCGTCTCCCTCTTCCCCTCTCCCTCAAGTTTCATCAAGCATATACACACCCCCCCCTCAACGGCTCACAGAGCATACAGTTTCCCCCAATCCCTTAAATTAGTTTTTGCTTAACCCCCTTTCGTCCCTCCTCATCTCTCTTTTCCCTCCTCTCACCTGTTGAATCCTTTATAAACAACTCCAAAACTTCCACTTCCCAAAGGCGGTTCACATTTCTTCCAATGACCCATCCGAGGAGCTCTATTCAAAGAGACGGTCAGATTTTGAGAGGGAAAGTTTAACTCTCCAGAATGGTGAGAAGCAGGCATGGATTCTCCTCCCTCTCGTCCTCCCCTCCCTAGGTTCCCAGACATGCCTTCTCCTCCTTCTCTCCCTCTCCCTGAGGTGACCAAAGTGGATTCTATAGGTGGAGGCTGGTGATGGTGACCATGGCTGGAACTCAGAGAAGGAGAGAGAGAAGAAAACGAGGAGGGAGAGAAAGAAGAAGTAGAAGAGGAAGACTGCACAGTGGATAATGGAGGAGGAAGAGGGGATCCTGGAGAAGTAGGACTTGTGTTAAACACTGAGTTTGGACTTGGATTTGTGTCAGAAGGAAGTGGATGTGAGAGGGGAGGGGGAGGGAGAGGAAGAGCATGAAACTCGGAAAGATGCTGTAAATCAGAAATTGGAGGTTGTGACTGTCGAGGTAAATTTGACATCTGAGAATGAGTGGAATGACCTTCAACCATTTGGCTTTCTCCCACTCTTCCAGGAGAAGGCCATTTTCCGAAAAGTTGTTGATTCTGTTGCTGGTTTTGTTGGAAATTACCGGAGGATGTTAGGGGCAAGGGTGATAAATTACCACTCATAGTATTGACAAGACCGTGATGTACAGCGGTCATATTTCTACTATCCGTAGAATTCGTATCTCTAAAATTAGAATTTCCATGATCTAATCCATTTCCATGATTAATCCCCTTGTCACTCGAAACTCCTGCCAATCTCTCTCTCTCCCCCTTCATCATCCCAACTGTTCTGTTGGAAAGATTCATCAACGCAGGAACCGGCCTATTAATCATTACCATGGAGTGACCAGAATTAGGGTTGACCAAAGGGGAGAATGAATGTAAAGGTCGTCTCCCACTCGTGATAGGGCTCATACCGGGGCTTCCTTCTGGACTTACCCTTGACCCATGCCATGGAGACTGAGGCCCTCCTTTCTCTCTCTCTTTTTCATAAGCCTTCTCTCTTTGTCCTCTCTCCCCCCCTCCCAAAGTCGAAGGGCCACTGGGACTATGCACCATTAGGGCATTTCCAACACCTCCAGATCCTCCCCTTTGTAAAGAACTACCCCCCTTGTCTCCTCTCTCCCTCTCTTCCCTCTCCCCTCGGTCCCTAACAGAAGTTCGAGCCCCGACCGGACTCCCCTCTGGACTGTAGGCTCCTCCTCCATTATTGCCTATTGCTCCAGCTCTTCCCATCCAACTTCCCCTTTCCCTCTCTCGTTCACCCCTCTCTGACCACCTTTCACCCCTCTCCCCTACCCTATGAGACATCCCTCCTGGACTCAATCCCGGATTGCTTCCACCAGGACTGACAATACTCCCAGCCGGACTATTCACTCTCTCTATTCCTCTCTCTCGCTCTCTCTCTACTGCGTCTCTGCCTCCATCCCCTTCCTTCTCTCCTGTTTCCCAGACGGCAGACCGCGGCCCACGGAACCCACTAAGCCCCGTCTCCCCTCTCTCTCCAAAAAAAGCATCTCCTGACTCTGTTCCCCAGAGAGATGCGGCTGACGTGGCAGATGTCCAAGATGATGTCAGCGGTCTCTCTGCATCAGTTGGCAGAGGGAGGGGTCTCCCCACTCTCTCTCTTCCACTCTTCTCTCCCTCTCTCGGATCCCCGAATGATCCACTTCCAGCACTGCCTTCTCGAGAAATGCGGCGAAATCCGGCTCCGTTGTCTACCCCAGTTTGGGCGTAAATGGGTTTATCTGCAAAGGAATGCTCTGCTGGTGCAGGGGGTAGGGCAACAGGTGTCCCCTGACTTTGACTTTGGTTATGAAAAGAAATGTTAGGCAGAGGGAACCCTAAAGCAGGACTCAGACCTCCTCTACTATCTCTATCCCTATCTCCTCTCTCACTCCTCTCTCCTCTGTCTCTGTCCCTCTCTCGCTCCCCTGTGAGCTGAGAGCTCTCCCAGTCAGTATGCTGAGGTAACATAAATTTCTTGGGGTCTAAATTGGGTAAGGGTCTAGAGGGGGCGGTATAAGGGGAGGGAGATTGCTGAGAAGAAGAATAAGAAGCAGAACCATGATTAGAACCAGAGTTGGAAGTGTAGATCGAGCCGTTGTTCAAATTAGAATTGGAGGAGGTGGAAGTTTGGCTAGGGTTTTTGGAAAACCAGCCCATGGCTGCCTGAACTTCAGCGCAAATGAAAACAGGATTTCCCCCACATAGGTTTACAAGGAACCGTTTCCCGCCCTACACCTGGAAAATCCACTCTCATTCGCGCCCTCGCTCAGAGAACTGCCAGGCCGACTGAATTCACGCCTTCGAGACGCAGTCCTCTCCCCTCCGCCCGGCCGCATACCACTGACGCGGCGTCGATGGCAATCGCAACCCTAACCCTAAAACGCTGAGATGCGTAAAAGAGATAGAAGATCCAACTGCCAAATGTTGGATGCAAGATCTACGACCGATGTAATGCTGATTATAGCCAGAAATTAAACCTCATAGACAAGAGTAAGATTTTCTAGTACATCAAGTGGTAAAGGTTAGTGATAGTCGAGAGGGCAGCAAAGCAAGAGAGCCAAAACAAGAACAAATGAAAATAAAAAATCTCTATTCTATGCTCGGCCAGTTGTCCGGTCTGGAAGCAATGTTATGATGGATCGAATTCAGCGAAAGTTCCAAACAGCCATGGCTACCGCAAGCGTTCAGACCACGGGAGTTGAGACGAAACACAATGAACGAGAGGAATCATAAGAGGCAGGCGGGGAACCAAGAAAAGGAGCAACTATATCTACGTGATGAAATCTGCTATATCTACAACACCTGCTGGAACAGACTCAACAGAGAATCTCAGAGCATACGACAAATGGAAAAGTACAGTACAGTACAGTACTGTATGCTGAGGGTCTGTACTGTACCGATGCAACCGTAACTTACCGCGGAAACTTTGTTTTGTAGTGAAGATTTTCCGTACTAGTTTTCCCAGTGTTCCACTGTCCGAAAACAAAGTCGCCCCTTAAAAGTCGTGACATCATCAGACTATAATGCAATTTTGTGACATCGTGGACGGCATTTTTCTGTACGTCAAAATTTCTGTGACATTGCCGACGTCATGCATGTTTGTGACACTGTCGACGTCATTCAATTTTGATACTTTTTGCCATGGTTTTTTTAATTCGCTTTTCTCTCTCAACTTGCCACCAAATTCAACTTCTTCACAACGATTAACTTTTTTCAAAGACATTCCTTGTGATACCAAATTTAGGAGAGTGGGTGGGAGAGGCGACGTCAATGCAGACTTTTGTGAAATGACACTAATTTGTGAAATAATGGAGATCCCTGCAAAAGAAAAACCCATACTGGATACAAACAGACAAAAAAAAGATTTAACGACGTTCTTACCTATTAAACAATGAAAATCGTGTGGGATTTCTCTATTTGTTGGTAAGTGCCATTTTGCTTTAAACCTACTTTCGAGTTGGTTGACGATTGAAGATGAGCTAGCATAATTTCGTTGTGGGTCGAAAGTTGAAAGACAACTGTGCTAAGGTGCATAATACGTTTGAGGATGAGTTCAATTGTACTTCAGTTTCAACATTTTCTCATGTGGTTTTCATGCCCAAGGACCAACCACCGCAGGACCTCTTTCGGAACTTGGTCAAAACTCATAACCTCGGTCTGAGAATGTCGATCGCATGCTAACAAGCTTTTCCGGGGATTCCGGCATTCCGTTGCCACAACCCAACACTCTCGACCTGATGCAACCATTAATCTCAACACACATTCCCTTATAGATTTATATTTGATGTAAGGATACAGACTGTTAACATGTATGGTCAAAAGGGTTATAACAGGTATACAAAAGGGCAACTTTAACCTTAGGGGAATTAATGGCACTATGGGCGTCACCCTTTCTAAAAGTCTTAGGTCAACCAACATTCAGCACCATGGTCGGCTACGCCAAAGGGCAAGTGCTCGTTCTCGCCAATGTCAGTCTGGCGAGTCAAAATCGTCCACATTGACGTCCTTTGGGTTCGTACGAGCAGGTAACAGAAGCTGTCAAAATAGTCAAATTGTTTTTATTTTATCCGCATGTTTGGGGTCACATTCTGAGGGATTTAATCTGGACACTGGTTGTGCTTTTACTGCTATATTTGTAGACACTAGTTGGTCTTACTTAAGACCCTCAAAAAAAATTATATTCTTGAATCCAAGAAATAAACACTATTGCCTTAAGATGTTACCAAGAGTTGTTCCTATCTCCACATGGTAGGCGCGCAAGGGGTGGATCCTTGCGCTTAGCCCAGTGCACTAGTACACGTGAGGATTCTTGGACTTACTCTAGAGTGCCGTATAGGAGAAATCCATATAAGTTGGAGAAGATTGGTACAATTATAAATCTCAATGTTTTATGGGAAGGATCTCTAGAGGTCTTGCTCCCCACGGAACATCTTCATCTTAAACTTGGCCTTGACACAGACAAGGGGTAGTCTGCCATGTACTCGAAAAGGCAAAGTAATCAAGAAGTCTTCGAAAGCGACATGACCGGCCACCTCCACCATGGAGTGATGCTGTTTAGAACCAATCCTCAACCTTAACGCTTTACTTGGGGCAACCATTTTCTAATAGGAACAACAGTTTTTCTATGTGAGGCAATGACCTGGGGAAATCTCCAAAACAGGGCAATAACGATGTCTTTGATATTCCCACGCCTCTAGATCAGGTGGAATCTACTAGTGGTGTATCGGTAAAAAACTTAACGCGATGAAACCGATACCAATAGTTATTGGTTATTGAACGGTGAGGGGTTGCGATATATCGTTTCGAGACTAACAAATTCCTTATCAACGAAAAGTGAAAAAATATAGTACGTTATATAATAGTATTTTATATTACACTGAACTATATTTTTTATTGTATATAGCGTGGCATGCCACATATGACTATCAGTTCCGAACACAGTCTATTGGAGAATAGGCGCTCAGTGAAAAAGAATAAACCGTATAGCTGTACGGTACATACAGTACAATTATAGCTGATAGTTATCTTACCGATGATATCGCGATATTATCAGTTTTCTATTGCGATAACACAGGTATCGATACATTGTGCCGATAGATCGATTATCGGTAGCCCAAAAAAAGGTCCATATAGGTTATCTGCAAATCGCTACCGATACACAACACACCACCGCTTATCGTTATTAGTGAAAAAAAATAATTAGCGTAAACGCTAATTTGGTGTTAATAACGCTAATTTGTGATTTTGAGTCCAAAACAAAATAAGCATTAACATTAATTTGGCACTTGACGCAAATTTATGTGTCGACTTCGTAGCGTGTACGCTGAGCTGTCATCGATACTATCTCAAGTTCAGGTGGATTATCCTGCCAGCTTTCGCCGAAATACGTACTTGTGCGGTTTGGAAATCGCATGAAAGATGTAAATTAGAGTAAAATTAACGCTATTTTATGCTTTAAATTTCATAGTGTTTCCAGCTGCTAATTGGTACTGAAATTTAATTTACATGCGAAGCGCACTTAAAAGTTATAAAATTGAGATGTCACGACGACACGATGTACGTAAACGACCTTCTCGTACATTACACTGATTTCGACGAACGTAATATAAAATGGTTAACACTAAATAAATACTTTCCATATTAGCGTTAATTATATTTTAATGTTAGTAACACTAATTTATGATTTTGGGCTGAAAAAAGCCGCGTCAAAATTAATGTTATAAACATTAAAAACGATTAGCGGTGTATTGTGACGCTAACCAAACCCTGGAGGAAGATGCCTGGTCTCAAAGGACTCTCAAAGGAATTTGACAAAAAACTGGCATAACATCACAAGGTCCAGTAGGGCACATCAATCTGGGGATGACGGAAATTATATTCTAGATTATCAACTTTTGTCCAGAAAAATATTGTCATTGAAGATTTTATTTATCGATTTCGAATAGGAATTTTGAAAGATACTCTCAACGGCACACGAACATTCAAAGAATGTAGGTTTTAAAGGAGCACCAGTTTTCCGATAAAAAAAAGAGAAATAACGAAAAAAATGGCTTTAATGAGGAAGTTGAAAGGCTTCTTGTTGAACATTGAAGCCTGACAAAATTTCATTAAATGACTTTTTTCGATTCTTTTTGGCACACGTTTGAATATTCCACGATTTCAAACTATACGTAAATGCATGTCTCACTGACATTCAATAAGAAAATGTCGAAAATCCATCATTAGAGAGCAATTAACAATTTCACAAGCTGATGAAAATAGTCTACAGCACAGACAAGGAGGTTGAAACAACCTGTACACGAGATTATTATCGGCTAAATATGTAGCGAAAGAATCTAACTTCAACAAAAATTAAGACGGCCAGTCGTGTTGGACATTATAGCCCCTATAGAAGGAAAATCACGAACAGAACTACGTACTGCATTACATACAGGCACAGTGAGCCAAGCCAAACCATGGGCGCTTCGAGCTTTGCTGTTTCCAAGGTCACAACCAACCAGCTAAAACCACCATATGAAAATACAAAACACGCCGCATGATGATACACAATACAGTAGACATCCATGTAACTTCGTTTGAATATTATGCAAACCATCATCAAACAACCAAAACTAAATTAAATGCCTCATTTTTTTTAAATGACTATTCTTGGAAGATACCGGAATCTAATGAATCCAATATTTACAAGTACCGCAGGCAAAACTTACATCTTGCACTGTTACAAAGCTATACCCTTGTCTGTCTGTGAAAGCAGCGGCACACCCTACAAAATTAGATAACCTGCGCCTACTTCACTGGGTAGGGCAAGTTGAGGACATAAAGGAGGATGTAAGCCCATGCGGCTCCGGAGAGGCCACCGAAGAAGAAACCACCAGAGAAAGACGCCCAGCCCTCAGCAGTCTGTTGCCAAAAGAACAGAAAAGGTAGTCAGCGTCAGTATTTCCGAAAAACCAGGCAGCAAGCTGAGCCAGAACTCTTCAAGCAGCAGTGATGTTCACATAAGAATAGGAAGTAGTTACAAACCTGAAGCTTGTCAGCCTCCTTGGAGCGGCCAGTGAGTGTCAAGCTGGGAGCAATTGATGGAGCGCCTTCCTTGAAGGTGGCAATGCCATAGATGGTGAGGCAGACGGACAAAATGGCAACAAGACCGCCGGCGGCAATGGTTCCGGCAGATCCGGCGACAGCTGTGTCACGGAGAGGGCCGGACTGCAGCAACAATAAAACAAAACTTCAGAAATGACAGAAAGATCTAAAAAACAGAAACTTCGTTCACCTAACCTGCATAAACAGGTAATTAAAGAAATTGCCAGCGGGTAATAGATGATAGGGAGAATATGCGGACCTTCACAAAGGGGCCGACGAGGAGGAAGCCATGGGCAAGTCCAACCTCGACTCCACGAAGAAGAGGGTTGACACTTGTGCGGTAGGCGGGGAGGTTAGACAGAAACCAGGCCACCAAGGGGCTGCTGGTCACAGGGGTCTCGAAAGAACCGACAAAAGGATCGCCATTGATTGGCTGGATAACTTGGTACTGCACAAGGAACATTCACGTGGAATAAGAGTTGGATCGACATGAAACAGGAAAAAAAAAAGCAAAGAAATGAAATACGGAGTTTAGAATAAAATTTTCCTGATGGCTGGGTTTTCGTCGAAAACAGACTACTACATTTTTAAAAACCATCAGACATTCGGTATGCGAATACTAACTAAACACATAATTTAAACGTGACACACTCCAGTCTGCTATAGAGCATGCTAGCTGCAAAGAATAGCAAGCTACTGCAAACGACAAACCGCTTGGCTCGGCGATGATAAAGTATGTGTGGGGACTGAATTTCCCGTATTACTGGTTCATGAAGAATAGTATCGTGCGAACAAATAGCGTACTATTGGTAGTTACCTTCTCAGCTCGCACGGTGGTGGAGCGTGCAGCTTGTACTCGGCGTACTGCAGGCACCAATCCAACAGCCTTTCCGAAGAAAGCCCTGTTAACAACGGAGCTGCTGCGCTTGACAGGTGTCTGGCAGGAAAGAGCAGCTGCGGGAGAAGCCAAAAGAGCTTGGTTGACGACTGCTGCCATGGCTGCTAGTCCTTGCTAGACAAAAATCACAAAATTTCAGCTGGATGTGATCGACAGGATTGAAACTACAGATGCTTGAAAATGTGGGAGAGGCGAGCAATGAAGACAATGATCAGCACTGCAGACGGGCAGGCCACAAAAAGGGCAGCGGAAAAAAATATTTTGAAACTGAAACCTTATCCGGGATGATTTGGCCAATGAGGGGGCGGGAGGTAAAGAGGCGTCATCCAGTCGGATGATGCGGGTTGGAGCGAGTGGCTACCACACGTGCAAATTGGAAAAGGAGGGGGGGGGGCCTCTCCGGGCGCGATACTGCGAAATAAGTTATAGATTGCAGGAAAGTTAGATAGGGTACAATTTCGTACTGATTGAATTAGGGTCAAAAGATTCCGTACAATCTTATTCGAACGGGATAGAACCGCACATTTTTTAATTCGTCGAGTTCTAAGTTTTTCTTTTGGGACCTCTATATCTACGAGAACGAAGTTGCTATATCTACCTTAACAGCCAGAATGTCTGGTGACACGCGGACTAATGTTATAAAAACCAGGACTTGGTGGATATTTACTACAATATTAAGGGTGAGGTTCCAACGTAACCAAAAGCTTTCATAACGTTGTACAGAGGTAAAATATATAAAAAAAAAATATTTGCTAGTCGTCGGCTTGTCGGTTTATCATTCAGAATATTGTCTCGAAGTGACAATATCAATCGTCGCAACTTGAAACGATTGTCCGTCACCCCGTTCTACTGATAGCCGATTCCCACCGGAAGAAAATCCACTTCCGCAACAGACGGGCATTCGAATAATGTACGGCTTTCCGAGCACCGACTTTGTTGTTCTCGGAAGTTCCCTTAAAACCGTACAAACAAACTTCCTCAAAATATTCGAGGATATAGAAGTCGGGTTAAGGTTGCGTCTTTCTTTGAAACATGCCAATGGTAACCCCAAAAGCTGACGAAGCAAAAACAACATCCGAACGGCTATTTCATTGTTTCCGTGCGAAAAACGTGCCAGACTTTGAACCACCGTCGTCGTCCTTCGAACATTCATTCTCTCCCTCTCTCTCTCTCCCTCTCTCCCTCTCCCCCCCTCTCTCTCTCCCCTCCTCTCTCCCCTCTCTCCCTCCCTCTCCCTCTCTCTCTCTCTCTCTCGCCTTCTCTCTCCCTCTCTCTTTCTCTCTCTCTCAGGCATTTTCTGCCGTCAATCTTATTTTTGCCGGAATTTTACTTTTCTCCTCATATAAGGTGTGTGTGTGTTTTTTTTTTAATTTTCCGTTTTATTTTTCATGCAATTAGTATTAGTGCAATTTGTATAATAAGTATTTTTACAGTTATTAGTCTGTCTAATTAGTGTTAGTACAGTTATTAAATAATTAGTATTAGTACTCATAGGAAGGATACATTGCTAATAACTGTACTAACACTAATTATGAAGACTAAAAACTGTACTAGCACTAATTATACAAACCAATAACTATACTAATCCAAATTATATAGACTTATAAAGGTAGTAATACTAAATATACAGATTAAGCACCGTAGGAATACTAAATATACAGACTAACAACTATACTCATAATAATTATCCATATTTATTATTCCTGTATAACCAATATTGGTCCAGTTATTCGTACGTATAATTCGTATTAGTACGGTCAGTATTAGCACAACTATTAGTACCCATAATCAGTATTTGTAAAGTTATGAGTATGTATAATTAGTATGAGCACAGGTATGAGTCTGTAAAATCGGTATTGGTACAATTGTTATTATGTAACAGTAGTATAAGTACAGTTATTAGTCTGTATAATAAGTATTAGTACAGTTTTTAGTATGTATTACTAGTGTTTTACAGTTAGTAGTTTGTATAATCAGTATTGTTTCAGTTAGTTGTCTATATAATTAGTTTTAATGTATAATTAGTTTTAGGGTATAATAAGTATTATTGTAATTAGTAGTCTTTATAATCAGTAATCAGTATTAGTACAAGTACAGTTATTAGTTTGTATAATTAGTATTAACACAATTATTAGTCTGTATATTAGTATTAGTACAGTTATAAATAATGTTTAATTGATCTTAACACAGTTA
The DNA here is from genome assembly GCA_037447655.1 of Zygnema cylindricum. Taxonomy (NCBI): domain Eukaryota; kingdom Viridiplantae; phylum Streptophyta; class Zygnematophyceae; order Zygnematales; family Zygnemataceae; genus Zygnema; species Zygnema cylindricum. Next base: position 231,842 of record JBBHKE010003144.1, on the reverse strand, counting down.
TTAGTTTGTACTTATATTGATTATACTGACTAATAACTTTACTAATACTGGTTATAGATACTTATAACTGTTCAAAAACTGATTGTTCTTACTAATAGCTGTACAATTACTAATGATGCATTACTAATAAAAGTCCTATTACTAATTCTACATTACTAATAACTGTACTAATCCCAATAATAATCCTAATTATACGGACTACAAAGGCTAGTAATACGAAATATACAGATTAAGCACTGTACTAATACTAAATATACAGGTTAAGCACTGTAATAAAACTAAATACACAGACTTACTAAATATACAGACTAACTACTGTTCTAATAATAATCATACACAGTAATAACTATATTAATAATATTTATGCAGACAAATAACTATTCTGCTACGAAATATTCATACTAATAATTTTTGTATTATCAATATTACTAAAGCTAATTGTAAGTATAATCAGTATTAGTGAAGTTATAAGTATGTGTAATCAGTATGAGTACAGTAATGAGTGTGTATCATTAGTTTTGGTACAATTATTCTTCTGTAACATTAGTATAAGCACATTTATTAGTTTGTATAATAAAAATTAGTACAGTTTTTAGTATGTATAATTAGTGTTTTACAGTTAGTAGTTTGTATAATCGGTATTGGTTCAGTTATTAGTTTGTAGAATTAGTATTAGTACAATTATTATTGCTGTTTAATTAGTATTAACATGTTTATCAGTCTATATAATAAGAATTAGAACAGTTATTAATGTGTTTAAATAGTCTTAGCACAGTTTGAGTTTGGATAATTTGTGTTAGTACAACTATAACTGTGTACAATTAGTGTGAGTACAGTTATTAGTCTATATATGAGTGTTAGTGCAGTTGTTAATATTTTATAATTAGTACAAGGACAGTTTTTACTAATGTATACATAGTCTAAGGACAATTATTATATAATCAATATTTTTACAGTTATTTATCTGTGTAAATAGTATTAACTAAGATTTTGGTCTGTATAATTAGTTATTAGCGAGGGAGCAGAGGAGAACGGGGGGGCGGAAGGGAAGAGGGGGACGTATTAGTAAGTTTGAAAAACTGCAGGTTTGTTTTTGTTGATATTTGAGTATTTTCTAGGTCTGTATTAGGATAGAAAAAGAGCTGAGGCGGTCTGCCTCTTACTCCCCTCACCAAGCCCCCACACTTGTTGTAGTCACTGAAAGCTAGAAAGGGAGCTAGAGCCATGGCTACCTAAACTCTCTAGAGAAGACAAGGGGTGGATTAGGTTGATTTACCAAAAGGTACTTGACGAACCTTGGAATTGATACTGGTACCTGTCGTCCGTCAAATCAATATAGCCGTTAGCTTTAACCGTTAAGTCTAGAACTAGTGTTGAATGTTTAGAGTTTGATAAATATATAAATAGTTACACGTAGATTAATTCGTTTAACGGGAAATAGATACTTAGTACATAGATACAGTTTAATCTAGTACGGAGTACGGTATGGGGACGGAACGGATACCGCGCATTTGTTTCGCTATCGAAACAAATACCGCGCACCAATTTTCGACGGCTAAAATTGAATGCCGGTTTAAATTGGACGGTCGCGATAAATGCCGAGATCGCGGAATAGGTTTTTTGGCGTTTGGGGGGTCACCATTCCGAATGACACGTGGCGACATTGTACAAGTTGCGGAATCTCCGGAAAGGAACATAACAAATCTGGATGTGACAAATGTCACATTATAACATCATCGTACAATGTCCGTACAAAAAGTACTCCAACACCTGTACTTTCTGTACGGTATCGCTTTTATAACGTGGCGTGACCTGGCGCCACGTGGAGGGATAAGATTTGGTAGCACGAATTATGGGGATTATAAGAGCAAATCCAGATAGGACATGTGTTAAGTTTTTAGCCATGTTGTACGATGGCCGTACAAAAGGTACACCGACACCTGTACCTTTATGTACTATACAGTAATTTGATTGGTCCGTACCTCAGAACTAGAGGGTTTTGAGAGAGGTTTAGGATTTAGAATATTTCTGGTAGGTAGATGCCTCTTCAGAGAGCACCTTGTATAAATGGCAAACTTTGGCCAGCCATAAATATCAATTTACTCCGCCATTTTAAGTGATTCTTTTTGTTGCGGACTCACGGGAGTCCAAGCTACACAGGGGAGTAGTTGGTCAAAGTTTTTGCTTGCTGGTGGCTGTATTTCAATAAATTCAAAGTGGGTGAATGTTTCCAAATCGCATATTCTAACTTTGTATTTTGTGGTGGAACTGAGGACACAAAAGTATTGATTCCAAGGGTGAAGCCTTTAGGGTTATGGATTGTCGGGTCAGTATTTAGGTTTAAATCGCTGGAGTCAACACTATCTAGATTAGCTTCCTTTAGATCTTAAATTTGTGTGGCAATGGAGCCCACAGAATTTCACTAAAAGCCAAAAATCACAAAATATAGTTAACAACATTATTTAAAGACGTGGACTACAACCTGCCACGTCTCCTTGCGTTAAATAGTATTATTAATCATAGTTTTCCATTAACACTACACCGCGAATCGTAATTAGCGTTATTAACGCTAATTCAGTCACCCCAAATTTTGACCCAAAAACCTTAAAAAGAGTAAATAACTCTAAATTTTTCTTTACATTATTTTAGGTACTTTTTGAATCAGCGTTAACAACTCTAATGTAGTGTCGTTTTAAATAGTGTGGCGTACGGTCGGTGTCTGACCGTGCAAAATTGTACTTTATTAACGAAAAAAGTACAAAAAAATGATTTAATACATGCTGTTATCATGTAAATGCGTTTTCACAAACCGCGTAGTGCAAACGCCATAATGACGTGAAATTGTACGTTTTGTCAGATTCTGTACGTGTACCTAAAAGATATTCAACGAGGATAATTATCACGG
>JBBHKE010003144.1:209796-228927 GCA_037447655.1 Zygnema cylindricum | reverse complement strand
AAAAGAAAACCTAAAAATTGTCAAAAATAATATTTTTAAAATATCTTTCATTTTATACCAATACTGTCGTGTCTCATTCTACATAGTGTGAGATAAAAGCGATAGTGTGAGAGGGAGAGGGGAGAGGCGACGACGGCGCAAAATTTTGCAAAGGACCCCATGAATGAAAGTGGAGGTCCGAGACCCCTGCAGATTTTTTTCTGTACATGCGCGTGACGGGCACGGAGAAAAATAGCGAGGACTCTCTTTCGTCCTAAAATTTTCACTTTCTTGTGGCGCGTGCGTGGGTCATTTTTCATTCGCTGTTTGGGCGGTACTTGAACTAAAATCACCTCCTCGGGGTGATTTTGGTTTAAGTTTTTTATTGGGCTGGATTCTCTTGCCCGGGGGTCGAAAAGGGGAAAACGCCAAAATGCATTCACATGACGACAAACACACCGTACATCCAAAGTATGAATTGACTTATACTTTAATTTGGTAAACATAATTTTCTCGTACGGTTAAAGTTTTTTTCAAAGTTCCCTGAATTTTAGGGCAAAAAGACAGAGAAAAGTAGATACTTTAATACATGGGGACGTACCCTAACCGTGCCCGCCCATAACCGGAAAAAGTACAAAATTATCTAATGTACAACCTATGAATAAGCCAATAATTACGATTTGTCGCGTTCCCTTAGATTTGCGAAATGAATAGTATTTACTAACGTGTCAGATTTGCGACGCTTTGTCGCGTTCCCTAAGATTTGCGAAATGAATAGTGTACTACACCGTGAATCGTTATTAGCCTTATGTACTCTATATCGGCACCCCAAATTTTTGATTTGATACCTTAAATAGAACAAACTACACTATTTAAGGACATGGACCATAATCTGCGTCATAACCACGTCTCCTATCACTAAATTTGAATGAATGACGCTAATTTTTTCTTTACTCTAATAATTTCTAACGATTCGTGGTGTACCGTGTCAGATTTGCGACGCTTTGTCGCATTCCCTAAGATTGCGAAATGAATAGTGTTACTACCTTGTCAGATTTGCGACGCTTTGTCGCGTTCCCTAAGATTTGCAAAAAAAATAGTGTTACTACCGTGTCAGATTTGCGACGCTAATCATGATGTCACGTACTTCCACGATACCAAAGAGTACAAAGTACAATAATGTTGGATTGTATGGACTGTACAAATTTTTCATTTTTTTTGGTTTTTTGGTTGCCGACTGTAACCGACCGTTTTTTTTTTTATGGTGAATCAACCGACCGCAACCGCCCGGCCCTCAAAATTTGGCAACCGAATCCGTTCCGGATCCGGCGCGGGCGGTCGGTTAATGGTCGGTCACGGTTTCGGTTGACCGTTTGCGACCTCTGATAACAGGTATCAAGGAATAAGGGGCAATATCGGGTAATACTGGGAATATCAAATAACACCGGGTAATATCAGACATTATCGGATAATATCATATAATATCGGGTTATCTCGTGTAATACCGGGTAATATCAGGTAATATCAGGTAACATTGTGCATTACCGAGTAACACCGAGTAATGCGGGGTAATATTGGGTAATTTTGTGTAATACAGGGTAATATCGGGTAATAATGCGTAACTCTGGGCAGAGGTCGCAAACGGTTAACCGAAATTGTAACCGACCGTTAACCGACCGCCCGCGTCGGATCCGAAAGGGATTCAGGTGCCAAATTTGGGGGGCCGGGCGAATTCGAGTGGTTGATTCACAGAAAAAAAAAACGATTACGCTCGGGTCAACAAAAAACGAAAAAAAATGAAATATTTGTACTGTCCATACTATCCAACATTATTGTACTTTGTACTCTTGGTATCGTGGAAGTACGTGACATCATGATTAGCGTCGCAAATCTGACACGGTACTAACACTATTCATTTCGCAAATCTTAATGTAAGATAAAGGGCCGCAAATCGTACTCTATTGTAAAGTGTTAATTATGCACTTTATACGGTGTTTCCATAAATATGTCAAATTATTATGTAAATATCACGCGACAGATCGTAATTATTGGGCTTACTCATACGTCGTACATTAGTACAAAGTGCTAATTATGCATTTTATACCGTGTTTCCACAAATATATCATATTATTTTGTCAATGTCATGCGACATGTAGTAATTATTGGTTAATAAATCAGTGGAAATCAAATTATTAGGTCAATTTCCCACGACAAATCCTAATTATTAGCTTACTCACATGTTTCAAACAATAAATCGATAAATTGAATTGCTATTAAAGTTAGATAAACTCGACCACAATTCAAACAAAACCTAGTCATACACCAAAATGGAGAAAAACATCCTCGCTTCTCTTAAAACTAAAATCCAAAACGAACTTCAAAAATAAAAAAATGGTGAAATTGCTTAGTATTACCTAGTGAAAAAAAGCATGGCCACTTCAAGTTGTTGGAAAAAATTTGAACATGTTTATGAAGCTAAAACATCAAACAAATACATGGTAAAGGGGGGAGGTTTTGTGGCTTGTAATACATGTTTCATAGTTTATCAATACAAGTTAACAAACGGTACTTCAACAATTAACACTCACACATGTTCAGCTTTGGCCGGCACGGATAATTCAAGATAATTATTTGTAAGTTTCTTTCAAAAACGGAGGCGAAAACGAGTGAAAGAAAAAAAAATCCGAAAATGGTGGCGTTGATGTGTTGCGAGGACCTTCAACCATTTTCGATGGTCAACGATTCAGGTATGATTTATTTTGAATTCCATTTAGGATGGCTTTAATGTATATGTCATTATAACTTGTTTTGTTAATAAATTTATATTCTTGAGCTTCATCACTATTTTCTTATCAATAATTTATACTCGTACGCTTAGTTTTTTTTTTTATTATTATTTGGTTTGTCATGATGTTGTTTTTTATTTGTCTATCCGTAAAAGAAAGTCGTTTTGGTATAAACCTTATTTATTGATCATGGTTAGTAATTGTATATATTTTCTTATTGTTTTTTTTTCCCATATTTTCAAGCATTTTGTCAAGCATTGTTTGATGTTGGTGTTTCATCCAACAAAAGTGTTGACATCGACCAACTACTCCTGTCCGTCAATAGCGTAAAAAACTACATTATATCTTATGCCAAAGATATTTGTAGTTTGATCATCCTAAAATTTAGAGAAAATATTGATAACAACATTTTTGTCGCATTTACAACCGATCTCTGGATCGAGACAGTAAAAAAAGCTTCATTCATGACAGTACCGCTTATTTTATCGACAAAGAATTTAAATTTCATGCAAGGACGCTTGAAGTCGATCATTTTTCAGAGGAAAAACATGCCGCGGAAAATATTTTAACGGCTTTCAAAAATTGTTTGACCAATTTTGAAATGTCCAATTTTGATGTTTTGGAAAATCACTGTGTTGTTGTGACCGACAGCGGCTGGAACATGTGTGCCCTTCAGGCTCTAACATGTGTGCGGCTGAAGGTCTATCGAGTATGTTTACTTCGATACCTTGCGCACAATTATGACAACGATTTTGAACAAGAGCAAAACTTCCAAAAAATACAAATATGATGTGGAAGTTCATGAATTGTTTGATCTAATTGACGCGTGTAAAACATTGGTCACGTTTTTCAAACAGGGTAATTTACAAAATCTTTTGAAAAATACTTTAAAACAAGAAAACGCAACGCGGTGGAATTCTTTGCTCTGAATGCTTAAGAGTATTTACAATGCATTCAATGAGATAGGACCAATCGCTCAAGCAAAATATAAATTGATACTTTTTGCTTGTATCGATAAGACTCACCTTACCGAACTTATACGATTTTTGGAAAGGTTTCAAGAAGCGACCCTAAAGTTGGAAAAAATCAAAGAACCAACTTTACATTTGGTTTTGTTTGAACTATCGTCTCTTCATAACCATTGTAAGATAAGAAAAACATTTTACAATGACGGTGAAAAAGAATGCCCGACTGATTCCCCAAACTTGTAAAAAATGAAATAACTTTTTATGAAATTTGCACTACCGAAGTGGGGCCTTCATGAGTATCATATTGTCGCGGATCCCTTAGATCCCCAACAAAATCAAAGGCTTGAAATAATTGGGGTATCAAAAACCGAAATTGAAAGCGAGAGGGTCAAACTTCGAGAACTCGCAAACGACCTCGGTGATGATGTTGATTTCGGTAGTCCTCAACGTATAACAACAAAACGAAAAACATCGCAAAGTATGGATGGGTTCCACAATTTTTTGGTGATAGCGATGACGAAAATTAGGTTCTTATTACCACCGACAAAAAAATGGTCGTTAATGACGAATTGAAACGTTATTTTGTTTTAAAATTAACCAGCGACGAAAGATTTAACTTTAACATACTTGAACGGTGGAAAAAAAATCAAATGTACGTGCGAAAGATGGAGGATTTCCTATTCTAGGTGGTGTCCCTAGATCTATTCTAGCTATTCCCGCTTCTAGCTCCATGTCCGGATGCAATTTTTCGGATGCCAGGAACACGATAGCAAAGAAGAGGAGCTCACTAGCGGCTTTAACTGTTAGTGATCTTTTGTGTGTTAGATCCTACCGAGATCTTTTAAATGCATAGTTTTTTGTTTTGTTTTGTTTTCTAATTATTGTTATTTTTTTAGTATTAGTTATATACATATATATTTATATATATATATATATTTTTTATATATTATATTATATATATATATATTGTTTTTCACAATTTTTTTAGTGTTTTTTTTTTTTTAAACCGGAATGCTTATTTTTACCAAATTACCAAAACGTAGTATTTATACCAAATTTAGATTTATAGATTTTGTGTAATTTTTAAGTTTGAGGTTGAGAATTTGTATAATAGAGTCGAAAATAGGACGAGGTTGTGATTTGTTTATTTCTATATTTGATACTACAAAATAATTTTTGTTTTTTTTGCTGATCACAATGTGTTTTTTGCTAATTGATTTTCTATGTGAAAAACTAAGATTTTTTTTTAAGCATACATAATTAAAACTTTACCTTTTTTGCATAATTCATAACATAGTATCGTAGTCGAAAGAAAAACTGTCCAAAAATTGTAGCGAAAAATTTAGATTTGCGAGAGAATAAACATTAATATAAGAGTTTAAACATTAATCTAAGAGTTACACGCAAAATTAGGAAAAAATATTTTGAGGAAGGTGACTATCGAGGAAAAAAAATATTCGTAAAGAGAGATTGCAAAAAGACAAAATAGTAAAAAGAAGAGGTACACGAACTGTTTTTTTGCAAAGGGAGATGTACCACTACACCGCTCATTGTTATTAGTGTTAATAAGTCGCTACTACTTATAGCCAAAAATCACAAAATATAGTTAACAACATTATTTAAAGACGTGGACTACAACCTGCCACGTCTCCTTGCGTTAAATAGTATTATTAATCATAGTTTTCCATTAACACTACACCGCGAATCGTAATTAGCGTTATTAACGCTAATTCAGTCACCCCAAATTTTGACCCAAAAACCTTAAAAAGAGTAAATAACTCTAAATTTTTCTTTACATTATTTTAGGTACTTTTTGAATCAGCGTTAACAACTCTAATGTAGTGTCGTTTTAAATAGTGTGGCGTACGGTCGGTGTCTGACCGTGCAAAATTGTACTTTATTAACGAAAAAAGTACAAAAAAATGATTTAATACATGCTGTTATCATGTAAATGCGTTTTCACAAACCGCGTAGTGCAAACGCCATAATGACGTGAAATTGTACGTTTTGTCAGATTCTGTACGTGTACCTAAAAGATATTCAACGAGGATAATTATTACGGAAAGAAACCCAAATTAGAGTTATTGATAAACTAGAGTAAAACCTTTTTTTGAGAAAACGAAAAAACCCAAATTAGAGTTGATAACATTAATTTTTTTTTACTCTAATTATTTATTTACGATAATTACGATTCGCGGTGTAATAAATGCTTAACGCTAATAATAATGAGCTTTGTAATTTTGTACTTTTTCGGGTACGGGCGGGTACGGGTAGTCGTGAGAAAACGAGTTTCAGTTAACTTTTATTTTCGTAAACGCGTTTCGGGTAACGGTTAACAATTTAGGAGCGTGACATAACCCGGTCGGGAGTCGGGTACTCAGATTTTGAAAAAAAAAAAACGGTCGGTTTCGGTTATCTAAAATTTTGACTTTTGCGACCGCTGATACTGTGTAATATATGGTGATATTGTGTAATATCGGGTAACATCAGGTAATATCAAGGTAGAGGATGCGATACGAATTGTTACTCTAATAGCCTTAGAAAGTCTAGATGCAAATGAATTTGAAGAGAATAAAAGTAAAGAACAATAAACTATATATATATATATATATATATATATATATATATATATATATATATATATATATATATATATATATATATATATATATGATATTTTATGTTTCTTTTCGGGGTTTTTAGTGTCTTTTAGCAAAAGTTTCGTATGGGGTATGATTGTGTAAATGTTGAATTGCACTTATTGCACTAAATGCACTAAACATGGCGTTCAACTTTATGAGTAGTTTTAGGATTACAATTGCATATTTGCAAAAATGTACGACCATTGAAGAAAAACGAGAAAACCCTTTTTAGCTTAACTACTAATTTGGGTACTAAAAATGGAAACAAAAGAAATCACAAAACAAAAAAAAATAAAAAAAAAAAAAATCATCCTCCATAGGTAGCCTTAGTCATCCACACTAATTCCGATTTTTTCACAAATTTTTTTTTTTTCTTTTCTGAATTCAAGAAGCAAACTTATTCTCATCTTTTCCTCCCACCCACCCTCCCCTCCCCCTTCCCCTTCCCTCCTCCCCCTCCCCCTCCCCCGCCCACCTTCCTCCCTTTTTCCCTCTTCCTCCATCCCAAAGGAAATTCAAAAACATTATAATTTTACAACAACAAAATGCCATTAATACAATGGAGACAATGTCCATAAAAAGAAAAAAATATCACATTTTAATCACAATTTTTGTCCATGCATTCATTAAATAAAATAAATTAAATTAAAAATTGTCTTGTCACAAAATAAAAAAAGGAATGAAATGAACCGATAATTTTTTCGAATCAACGACGTATTTTCTTTAAGTTAAAGTTGGTAAAAAAAAAAGTTGGTAAAAAAAAAAGTTGGTAAAAAAAGATCTCAGAAAGTTCTTTTTTTTACCATCTTTTGTAGAATCTAATTTGGTCCAAACCTGTTTCAACAACTTTCCCAATTCTCTCTTTTGTTTTCTTTGTTTTTTATTTTTGCCCTTTTCTACTTTTACAGCTGTCGTCCAAAACTTTAACCTACTCAAAAATTTCGCTCATCGATCCCACGTGCGAATAAGCTTTTGTCTCCTCTTTCTCTCGCTCTCTCTCCCTCTCTACCATCTTATATTCACACAGTTTCAACCAAAAAAAAAAAAAAGTATTTAAATCTGTCTACTTATCTACATCCTTTCTAACTTAAAACCGATCTTACTCCTCCTCTCATTTTCCCCAAACCCTACATCACAATCCCATTTTTCAAAACCCCATTTTTCAAAACCCCATTTTTCACAATCCCATATTTCAACTTTTTCTTACTCATCTCCACTGTCTCCCTCTCTTCACTACCTCCTCCTCCATTCTCTTTTGTTCCTTAATTCTTTCTGCGAGTCCTTTTGTCAAAGTCACTGTCGCTTTTGGAATCGGTTTTACGATTCTTCGCGGGTTTGGAACTCCAAAAACTTTCGATTCCGAAACGGAAACCTCATAAGGATAAAGTGGACCGGAGAAAAATCCTTTCGGAGATACTACCTCTCTCTCATAAGAACATATTGAATCTCCCATTTCACTTATGTCGTCTCCCGAAAGAATAGAGGAAGCCGTCGATTGTTCCATATTGAACGTCAAAGGATCGAGAAAACTTATCCTTTTTTTCGTCTTATCTTTTATCGAAAACGAACTATCGTCAGGAGAAATTTCCGAAGCCGTTGGGGAATCGTCGCAAATATCTGGTAAATGGAGAAGTGGGGGAATTTCTTCTGCAATCGCAGAAGAAAAAGACAAATTCTGTTTTTTCGAGCTTCGAGTCGAGAGAAGATTTTCGGTGTTTTCTTGGTCTTTTTGGGAACAGGTAGTATTCTTGGTAGATAAAGAAACAGATGAAGAAGGAGGAGAAGTAGGCAATTGTAAAGAAAGTTTTCCCAAAGGTTTCATTTTCTGAATCGCAAGCGCCTCTCTCTCCAAACTTCCGAAAGTAAGTGGTCCACTCCAAGATTGTTGATGTCCTTTACTTCGATTATGAATATCCAAATTTTGATTTTGAATTTTGTTTCCCTTTCCGGAGGCAATCCCTCCCTCTCTCTTCCTCTCCCCTTCTCGGGAATTTCCATTTGCCAATACGAAACGAGCTTGAATACTTTCTCGAGTCCTTCTCCCAAAAAATCTCGGGACACCCATAGAATCTTTTGGACTACTACTCCTAGACCTTTCCCACCCTCCATCAAAACTGTCTCCATCTCCCTCTCTCTCTGTCTCTCTGCTCGAAACTGTATGGAAAGTTCCTGATCTTTGCCATCTGATAGGACCTTCATCACTGTTTCTGGTAGAAGGAGGAGAGAGACGTCGCAAATCTCCTCCCTCTCCCTCTCCACTTCTCACGAACTTCGAAACAGTCCTGAAAAACCTTTGAACTTTCCCGGAAAGTTTTGGCAATATCAATTTTTTGTTCGGCTCCTCGCTGATGTCGATACTCCATCTTCTTCTCCACTCCATTTCGTCTACTTCCATGGCCGCTTTTTCAAAGAGATTTGAAAGAGTATTTCCGTCTCCTCCTGCCCCTTCCGCCCAGACGAGATCCAAAGCCTCCTCCGATCCTCCTTCCTCGAAACTTTTCTCCAATTTCCGTTCCGATTCCTCGATCGCCGATTTCACCGAATCCCGATACGTTTCTTCGACAAAAAGGGAATCCCCAATTTGGTTCTTTTCTTTTCCATTCCTGTGATCGCTTTCGTTTTCGTTTTCGTTTTCATTATCACTTTCACTATCATTATCGATTTCATTGTCTTTTTCGACGTATTCCGCCCAAAGATTTTCGTACAAAGTTGGGCGTAAGGGTTTGACAAGTGGCAGTCTCCAAGGAGTTTCTGGAGGATGACTTCCAATAGTACGCTGCCACCTGGCATGCGCTTGATCGACCACTAGCATCGCATTCTCCAGTCCGATAGTTTCCATAGATTCTGCATTCATTTAAGAAAAAAAAAAGCATATCCTTGTCAGTAAATACAGATAGTGAAACATACATGTTCCGTTCTCCGTTTTACAGAAATCGGCGAAAGATAATTTTAGACGGTTTCAGTTCTTCAGTTTTGCTTTAACTGGCAAAATTTTGTAGATTCGGCATACATAGAAACAGACAGACAGGAGTTTCAGTTTTGTGCAGACAGTTTCAGTTTTCCGTTTTATGGAAGTTGGCAAAAGTCATTAGATTTTTGTATTCACAGTAACATATATCTCAGAATTTTTTTTGACCAATCGTAGGGTTTTATGTTTTTACCTTCGAACACAAGAAATTTTCAGTTTTTCAGTTTCCGTTACTTTCTTTTCTTTTAAATTCATTTTTTGGAAAAAACAGGAAAGCAATATAATTATATGTTATTTGACTCCGTAAACATCTTCCGTATTTTTATTTCAGCTCAATGTTCAACTTTCAAATTTGTTAAAAAAAAAAATGTTTGTAGTTTGCAACAAAAAATGTTAATAATTTGCAAAAAAAAAAAAGATTATTAACTTGTTTATAACTATTGTTCCTATTAACGCTTGATTTTCTAGCTTACAAATGTCTTGATACCAAATTTATTATGACTAAGTTTTGATCTATTTCACTAATTTTAAAATAAATTTAGATATTTAATGTGAACCTCCGTGTTCAATGCTTCAATGTTGAATGGTTTTTTTATAGTTATGTTTGATTTTTCAATTTTTGATTTTTTAATTTTTGATTTTTTAATTTTTTAATTTTTGATTTATTAATTTTTGATTTTTTAATTTTTGACTTTTTTAATTTTTGACTTTTTTAATTTTTGACTTTTTTAATTTTTGACTTTTTGATTTTTGACTTTTTAATGTTTGATTTTTTTCTTTTTGATTTTTACACTTATACCCCTATTGATGTCCATTACTTCATCTCTAATTCCTCGCACTTGATTTTAATTTCAAATGTTTCAATTTCTAAAATTTCAATTTGTAGTACTTTATTGATTTTGATGACTTTAGGTCGATTGATTCGATGCCGGGATTCCAGATTTGATCCCTTTTTCCCCTCTTCATCCAAAGATTCAAGGCTGATTTCGATTTTGACGGACCAGCGATAGCCTGTCGCAAAGTCTCTTTGAACAGCCGCCTGATTCTCCCACGCTTCTCCCCACCACCAGCGCCTGGAGGGGCGTTCCCTCTCCTCCTCTCCCTCCACTCCCTCCCTCCTCTCCCTCTCCTCCCCCCCACGTCTGGCATCCCAGATGTGCCACGTGGCAGGCTCTGGGGAAGAGGGAGGGAGATCCTTTTTTGTCGTTTCTGAGGCGGGAGGATGGTTCATCGGCACCTCGAGTTCGGGAAAACTGTCAGCAGACGAGGGGTGGAGGAGGAGGAGACATGAGAGGGATATGATGTGAGGAAATGATGAAGGAGTTGTACTGGGAATGAATGACGAACATGACGCGATGATGATGATGATGTATTTATTAGATGATACGATATGATGATGCATACGAGCGATGACATATTTATGACATATTTATTTTATGGCGATGATGATGATGAAGTGATGAAAACGATGATGGTATATCTACGATAACGATATTATGGACGCGAAATGATGAGCCATTCACAAATGATATTATCGCGTGGAGATGATTATTATGATGCAGACATGACAGCGACGACATGGTCGACGATGATGATATCGTGATCACGAACACGTCAGAACGAGGGCCGATGTGATATTATGTACCATATAGCAGATCCTCTCGTATCCGATATTTATTTTTAACATCGAGGTCGAGAAATGACATATATTTATGTGCATATTATTATATTAGAGAGAGATTAGAGAAGAAGGTGAGAGCGAGCGGTTGGCGGAATAATAACAAAAGAGTGAGAGCTTCTGTTTCGTGACGTCATCACTGTCACGTCACGCGATACGGTTTCGCTCGCGGAAAAAGACGAGCCCCTTCAAGACACAAAAAACGTACGGGTGCCGTACAGTTAAAGTACAGTCGTGAAAGGCGGCATTGAAACCATGACTGGAAGACAAAATAGAGTGTACGGTATATGACGTACAGCTAATTATGCCGTACATATAATAATGTACGGATGAGTATTGTGTACGGCACGATAAGCCCGGTTGGCGTTCTACTAAGGTCGCGTCATAAATAATACGACAAAATATTGTACGGAAAGGGATTGCGAGGCTGGGTCACATTGGGCAGTTACAGTACCTTCTCGGATTCTCATGCTGTACGGACGTAGTGGTACGGCAAAATTGTACGGACAGGATTGGGGAGCTTCATTAAATTTACCTGAGCTATGAGAAGTCGATGACGTGTACGGTTTACCCGGATGGGAAAAAAAAATGAAAAATTAATCGAATGTTTTTTTTTTTGATTCGCGATAAAATTTTGAAAAAGCGAAAGGAATACTCTACACGTGGAAAGATTAATATTTATTGGCTGATCGTTTTTTCTGGGCAGGTTAAAATCTGCAAACGCATGGAATTGCTGGTTCTAAAAATTTTAAGTTGTATTAGCCAGAAAACAAAAATCTGTTTTTTTTATTTTTTTCTTCCGTCTGCCCGTCGAGCGTTTCTCCGTAACAGCAGAAAGGTGTTGAATATTTGGCCTTAAAAATAACGCCAAGCCGCACCGACATATCGATTCGATGTGTATTCCTGCCGCCTGCCAGCTGTTTCAGATTTCCACACAGAGGTAAAAATTTGGACTTTGGTCAGAGGACCATGTGTTGTCGTACTTGTCGGCGGATCTCCCGAGGATTGAGTACCGACCATTTTTTGTCGTGCACGGCTCACCGCAGAACGCGCCTCGTACTTTGGGCAGCCAGACTGGCATCCGTTGAAAATAGCAGTACGGATGGTGGGGAGTAATTTTTGTCGGTATTGACGGTGCGACGGAATCGAGCAAGTGAGAAGACGTCAAAACTGTAAAAAATCTTATAACACGTCATTAATATTTACGAGTTCCATGGAATCTGACACCGTTTATGACGTCATCTGCTATTCCATGTCATGGCATTCAGGACATTTCTGACGACATATATGCCGACTTGTATAAACGACAAGTCAAACGATAAAAGACATTTCTGACGTGATATTTGCAGACGTGTAAATACGACATGTCAAAGGATACGAGGAACTTGCGCAAGCTTCTGGATCTTTAACACTTGGCAGTCTGTAAACCGCCTAGTAACTTGACCTGTCTGTCACATAACGGCGAATATCTTCCGTGGCAGGGTTTTAGCCCTGCAGTGGACCCGCGCGGTCACCAGGGAACGGGCACTGCAGAGCAAAAACACCAAAAAAGCGGCGGCAAACGTTTGCCGGTCCTTGGCTGGCAATTTTTAGCCGTTCAAATCTCTTCTCGAACGTATCTGATCGTACACTTGTACTATGAACGCATGGAATATGCGTACGACTGATCCCTGCCACCTGCATTTGAACTGTACGACAGATCAGTATAGAATCTGCTTTTGGATTCTGTTTGACGGGACGCGCGCGCTCGTTCGATTGTTGATACTTGATAACAAGCGGCGGTTAGAAAATCAATTTGCCTGACAGCTTTGGCACGTAGCCGAAAATACGCGACGAAAACCTAGACCTTCTTTTTGTCAGAAATCTAAAAGTACATTCGTACACATGTGAAGAATAATGAATGGCCCCCTGATTTCTGTAAGAGATCTCCGCTGTCCGATGAGCGACTTCTTCCGAAAGCCAATGCCATAATGACGCGTGTTACCAAAGTATGGCACTGTGTTCAAAGTTCAAACTGAATTCTGAGTCTGCAAGGGACCTATAACGTCACCGTAAACCGCTGTAAGTATTAGCAACACTATTCAGATCCTATAAACTACGACCCTTAAACTTAGTATTGAAATATTGAATTAATAATACCATTTCTTTATGTACCTTAATATAGGACCGATCTAATTAGTGTATTAGTGTTCATCTGAAACTATAATTAGCAATACTAATTCAATTTATGGAAACGTGGCAGACTATTTTGTGATTTTTTGCCAAAAAAAGTCTCGAACGATGGGCGGTGTACTGTGGTTCAGGAGGCATTCGAAATTTCGAATAGTGTACCGTACGACATGTCAGAGTCCGTACGCTACCCAGTCGTTATTCGTAACATAGAAATTGTCAAGATAACTGCGCCGACACGGAAACGTGAGTGTTGTAGACGGGGAAAGCGCAGTCAGCCAATGACTCATAATCAGTTCAAAAGTAGGTGACCGTACGCCCATACAATATGCCTATTGTATGCAAAACATACAATATGGCCTTAAGACCTATATTGTATTGGGCGCAAAATGAAATAAAATAGTAACAGGGTTGAGTTGCACATGGATCGATAGAGAATTAAAAGTCATGTCTAAATTTGAAAAAAAAAACGGACAAAAAAATCTTTTTCTGTGAGTTTTGAGCGAATTTTTATTTAAACCGTCAGATTTGGACGATCTGACAGTCGTTGATGAAAGTAACGATCTCAGAAGATCACATGAAAGCCCATAACACAACTTACGATAGGACTATCGTCAGATTCAGACGATCGGACGGCCGCTGATGAAAGTAGCGATGTAAGAAGATCACATGGAAAGCCCGTAACACAACTTACGCTAAAGGCGGCCTACAAAAGGCCTACCAAAAAACGCCTCCTACCTACTTGTGAAATTGTAGATGTTTAGGGTTTGTGACATTTTGACGTCACGCTCACTTATGATAGCGTCGACGTCACTGAATCTAAAACATTCCGCCATGGTTTCCCGATTTTGTTTTATCTTCCGTTCTCTTTCTACTTGCCATCAAAATAAGCTAAAATATAGCCAAAAGAAATATTTTTTAGAGATCTTTCATTTGATACCTTTCTTGCTTTTTTTCATTGCAATAATTGTGAGATATACGCATTAGTGGGGAGAGAGAGAGGAGAGAGAGGCGCTTTCACGGACTTCGCTTTTGCGATATGGCGTCCGTTGGTCGAGACCCCCTTCCACGTTTACTGTACGAAAAAAAGCGCACGAAAAAAAATCTCGCACAGGCTGGAAACGTGCAAAGGTTTTTTTCTTGGTACTCCGGGCACAAAAATTGTCAAAAAACTATTTAAGGATATGGATTGCAATCTTCCACGTCTCTTTACACTATATTAGTATTCCTAGTTATCATTTTTGCAGTAACATTAATAAATTCTTAAGGCTTATAACGATGGGCGTTACAGTACAATGCTATGCAATTTAATTAGTATTAAATTATTAATGTTCTGTTGTCTTTTAGGTTATTGAACCCAAATTATAGTAGAATTACATTATTGTTTCCTTTACACTCCTACAGCCCCGTAGCGATTCACGGTGTACTGAAATCCGCGAATCGCTACTACTGTTAATGTTTTTTACGCCACTTAAAAACATAATTTATCCGTACATATTTGTCGGATTGTGAATCCGACGGTCGCGATTATCCGTCGAATATCGTTCACACGTGCCGGGTAGCGTTCTCGCTTCCCTTGCAATACTTTCCCCGTTCCAATCCGAACCACCGAAAGCTAGAAGCTCCAGGAGAAGACTACAAACTACGGACCCCAAGCTCTGTAATGGAGGAAACCCATAACGAATGAAGGGGGGGGGGGGGGCGGGGGGAGAAAAGAAACTCGGCGCAAATGCAAGGGTTACGTTACACTGAAGGGAAAAAAAAAATGTCGTTTGGGTAGTTAACGTTTTATGCGATATTGTAGTACTATAGCAGTGGCTCTATCCCACCTCTCTCTGCCCCCCCCCTCCCCCTGCGATGTCCCCCAGGCCCTACGATGCGCAGGGGACGAGGCAGGGGGGGAAGGGACCAGGGGGAGGGGGGGGGGGGAGGGGGAGGGGGGAGGGGGGTGAAGTTGGGGTGTGGGGGAGGGGGGGGGGGGGTGGGAGGGGGAAAAGAGGGGAGGGAAGGGGGAAGACGGGGGGAGGGGGTGAAGAGGGGGGAGGGGGTGAATGTTTGGTAGGAGGCGGAGGCAGGTACATATTTAATACAGTAAATAGTATAGTAAACAACACATAAAATCGTACGATAAACCGTACGGGATGTCCCTCCCCCCCTCTCCCCCTATTAAGGGCGCGCCACGGAGGGAGTGGTTTTTGGAAATTTTATGTATGGCGATAAAAATACATCTAATTATCGACCTCTATATCGGCTGTGTATCGCGATATTGACATTCTCGATATATCAAAGCAATGTATCGATTATCGGGTACTCAAATTAGGCGCATATCGAATATCGGCAAGGGGCCCTCGATACACAACTCTACCAATAACATTACATAATTGGAATTTAGTGTCCAGTGGTATATGCAATAAAGTACTTGTAATAGGTTCAATTCATAAAATACCCGTATAATATGCATTTTTTAAAAGCTGAAGTGAAAATATTAGCCCGGAAAGAACATTAATAGACACATAGTAGAAAACCTAACTTAGTGGACTAGAAGACTATAATCTGCATTTTAGGGGTAAAGTGGCTTAGAAAATCCTTGAAAAAAGGTATAAGTGGCAAAGTTATCTTAAATCCGACGGACACATCATTAGATAGACGAATAGTGTAACATATTATGATAAGTATTTATAATTTATGACGGTTCATTATAGCTTGTCTTTCCCATATCGTTGAGGTTTCGACCACCTTTTGCATTCAATTGGGTAATCGAGTAATTTTTTACGTTACGTACATATTAAAAGCGATGAATGACCACTTATTGACACAAGAGTGGCAGTGCAAATTTGACGTTAATTAATGTCATTTTTACTTTTTGCTCGGTGCATGATCATTTTGTAAACATAATGGACGCGCGTGTTTTATAAAACGTTTAAAACATCCATTGTAAAACCTTTACTTTGCATCCCCTGTATTCGCTCCTACGTGTTAGTTACAATTATAAAACAATCAAATTAGTGGAATATGATAAATCTTTCAAGGGTTGTATATTGTATAATGTAAGTAAAAAAAATATCACAACTCTCGAAACAATCTTAAAAAGGGTGGGAATGGCAGTATAATGATCGCTCCACTATAAAATAAAACAACCAATGAGGTTTTTAAAGGTCTCATTCATATTCTTACTCTTGAAGTTATGACTTCGATTGGTAACCCCTAAAAATTGTGCTCCTATATCACACCATAAACTTGAGTTTACTCAAATGTCAATAGGAGCTATTGTCCAAAATATTTTCATTCAAAACAATTGTTTTATATTTGCACTGGGAGCCATATATTTTGAGTATGTGCTTAATTCGACAACTATTTCTTGCAACCTGCGCTTGTTGTTTTTACTTGCAACGCGCATTCGTTATGTGAACTTACATAAATATTATTGCCATAGTTGACTTCAACTTACTTACAACTTTAAACTTGTTTTTCCACTTATAATTAGCCATGAATTCTTTATTTTTACCATATATACGTTAACCCTTTTAGCTACTCTTCAACCTTTTGTCTTTGGGTTTCGTAAGCTCTTATCCAAAATTTATTTTATTTGTACCAGCCACACGAGGAGTGTTTCAATAACCAAAAGTATGACCCCAATCATCCGATGGGTGTATAAACTGATTATTGCAAAGATGTAAACCGAGCCAGTAAACTAGTTGAAGCCTTTTGGCCATCGCTCCATCAAGGGTTAAAGATAATATTTTGTTTAAAAAAACGCAATGATTAAACCATATAGGTACGAAGCATGGTTAAAATGTAAAATTATTGGTAACGATTACAGGTTTGTGATGTGAATCATTACAACCTTTAAACATAACAAATGTAAAAGAAATAAAAATTTACACTCAAACTGGAAGGTACTAAAAATAAGTACTAGCACCACCCACAATAAACAATACTCAATCCCAAAACAATAAGGAAAAAGTGGACAATTGGCCAAGAGTTACGAATATGTTACACTTAAGCCCAAGGATACGAATGTCGACTATATGCACCGGGTGGCAAGGGCGTAAGTCTTGAAGTCCACGACCATCATTTGCCACCATGATTTCTCTCGACAAGGGCCGAAGGTTATGTACGTTGAAAGCCGACGAGGTTATGTTGCAAGTCGACTTGAGAGGTGGAAAGGGTTTCCAAAATCAAAAAACATATGGAAGGATTTTGTTAGCTGGGTCTAGTTACAGGCAGTTGTATTCTCTAAAGACAGGTGTATTTGAGCTAAGACGCGCGTACATAATGATACGCTCGAGGAACCGAGAAATTCTGTTGGGTTTGTGAGAAATTCGCCACCTAAGATGTTTTTCTTAATTTGTGGAAAAACACACGATCCATGTGAGGGCCTCAAACACCCCATAATTGAGAACGTGGAGGAGCATGTGCGACAATGCAGGTTTGACTATGTAATATCATTCGCTTCCCACTACAATTGTTGCATCCATAACCATATCGTGTGCTAGTATATGCACCCTAACGTGAGGACAACTTATAAAATAGACACCTTGCTCATTTGTAGGTTGGCCTTAAATGCAACGTAACTTGAGCAAGAGCGTGACCAAGGCACTCGCTTAAAGGATGGAAGGTGAAGGGTGTGGCAGACTTAAACTAACGCTAAGAGGCAAAAAGGACGAAAAGTGGTAATTTCAAGCTATTTTTCAATGACTGGGCAGTTTATGGTCGTAGGATGCCGACGACTTCTTACGTGGACGGTCGAATTGCCCATTCATGGAAAAAAACCACTAAATGACCACTTTTGGCCCCTAATGGAGGGAGGGCCTCACACTCTATTTACACAAGAATGAAAGTTGTTTCTGACAAACGAAAAGTTTTGTACAATTTCGTACGTTTTTTTTTCCCGTTTTTAGAAAAAAACATTTTAAGAGTAAGACTCTCCACAGTTCCAGGGTCCAAACATACACCATTGGATTTGTTTTTTATCTTTTGTGAAGCGTTCGCAACCTCAAATCAATAGATGACTACTTACCATCTGTCGTTACTAGTATTGATGTTTTTTTTAGCACTCAACATTTGTTCTCCTCGTTCACATGTCCAATTGGAGACCGCCAATCGGAAGGTGAAAATCTTTCCTTTCAATCGCAACCGTCAGATAAAAATCTGACAAGTGTGCAAGGATTAAAGATGTTAAAGTGCCAAAATAATCATAAACACTAATAGCAATACACGATATAACGACCTAATAGAGGATGGTTCCCATTTACAGACTGCACAAAAAATTTCCACGAGGAGCATAAAGATTGTTCCAAAATAGAAAGCCAATTAAATCACTACACGTAGAAAAAGCTATGTGACATCTCACAGAGTGGACGCGGAATCCATCAGAATCCCGAACCAGAGCATTTTGCGGTTTGCTTGCCGTTCTAGAAAGCTTTACGCTCTCTCAACCTTTTGCATCTGTACAAAATAGCATAGATGTCCAATTCGTACGGATTTGGACTTTTTTACGAAAACTACGTAGTATTCGTCTGTTTCGTAGCTTTCGTAAATTTCGTACGAAACTATACGGAATATTGTACGGACATTAAAAAAAAGTTGTTACATTTGAGCGCGCGTACTTTTTGTGTCTTCCACTCCGTCTTCAGAAGGAAACCGCCGTTGGATGCGCCGTAAACTCCGCCGCTTGCCACTTGTTTGCTTTAAATGCTTTCGATGCTTTGTCTGCTTATGATGCATCAAAAGCATTTTTTCAGGTTTAGGCATGCTTAACCTGTAGATACGATAAAACATGTCTACGTTTTCCAACTCTCTCGCATTTCGAAAGATCTTGCCGTTCGTTTGGCGTTTTACGAGACCAAGCCCTAAGACTACCTAAGGCGCAGGTGAGACACTCTACAGTGTATCGAAAAAGATGCACATCACTAAATTAACCGAAAGATAAAACCTTGTT
>JBBHKE010003144.1:166611-209786 GCA_037447655.1 Zygnema cylindricum | reverse complement strand
GTTGGGTTTGCCGAAGGAGAGAGAGTGCCAGGGGGGGGGAGGAGAGGGAGGGGAGAGAGAGGAGAGGGGAGGGTGAGGGGGAGAGGGAGAGGTGGATGACATGGCTGATGAGGAGGAGAAGAGAGGGAGAGAGTTGGGATATGAAGATGTTAGGAATAAAAAAAGGAGGGGTGAGAGAGAGAGTGCGAGAGAGACTTTTCAGTCTGAGTAGGGGGAGAGGGAGAGGGAGAGGGAAGAGGTTGAGGTTGAGGAGGAGAGAGAGAGAGAGAGAGAGACAGAGCGACAAACAGGTGCAAGCGAGCGGTTGGAGGAATAATGACAAAAGAGAGAGAGTTTCCGTTTCGTGACGTCATCAATGACACGTCACGCGATACGGTTTCGCTCGCGAAAAAAGACGCGCCCCTTCAAGGCCCAAAAAACGTACGGATTCCGTACATGTAAAGTACAGTCGTGAAATGCGGCATTGAAGCCACGACTGAAAGACAAAATAGAATGTACGGTATGTAGCGTACAGCTAATTCAGCCGTACAGTATATAATGTACGAATGAGTACTGTGTACGGCACGATAAGCCCGGTTGGCGTTCTACTTTGGTCTCGTCAGATATGATACGACAAAATAATGTACGGATAAGGATTACGAGGTTGGGTCACATTGGGCCGTTACAGTACTGCTGTACTGTACTGTAGCTTCCGAGATTCTCGTACTGTACGGAAATAATAGTACGAAAAATGTGTACGGAAATGATTTGGGAGCTTCATTAAATTTACCTGAGCTGTGAGAAGTGATGACGTGTACGGTTTACCCGGATGGGAAAAAAAAAATATATATATATATATATATATGAAAAATTAATCGATTTTTTTTTTTTCTGTGATTTGTGGTAAATTTTGGACAGAGCGAAAGGAATACTCCCCACTTGGAAATATTCATTTTTATTGGATCGTGGTATTTTATTCGGGCAGTTGATTATCTTTAAACGCATAAAAAATTAGAAATGCTGGTTTTGAATATTCTGCCGAAACGGAAAAAGTAGACAGAAAACAATAATTTGTTTTTTTTTTTTCTTCCGTCTGCCCGTGAAGCTTTTCTTGTAACAGCAGAAAGGTGTTGAATATTTGGCCTCGATAACAACGCCAAGCCGCACCGACATATCGATTTGCGGTGTATTCCTTGCCGCCTGCCAGCTGTTTCAGAGTTCCATATAGAGGTAAAATTTTGGACTTTGGTCAGAGTACCATGTGTTGTCGTACTTGTCGGTGGATCTCCCGAGGATCGAGTACCGACCATTCTTTGTCGTGCATGGCTCACCGCAGAACTCGCCTCGTACTTTGGACAGCCAGACTGGCATCCGTCGAAAATAGCAGTACGGATGGTGGAGAGTAATTTTTGTCGGTATTGACGGTGCGACTGAAACGAACACGTGAAAAGACGTCAAAACTCAAAACCGTAAAAAATCTTATGACACGTCAGCAATAAGACGAGTTCCATGTAATCTCCCACCGTTATATGACGTCACCAAAAATTTCATGTCATGGTATTAAGGACATTTCTGACGACATATATGTCGACTTGTATAAATGACAAGTCAAACGATAAAAGACATTCTGACGACATATTTGCAGACGTGTAAATACGACATGTCAAAAGGATACGAGGAACTTGCGCAAGCGTCTGTATCTTTAACACTTGGCAGTCTGTAAACCGCCTAGTAATTTGACTCGTCTGTCACATAACGGCGAATATCTTCCGTGGCAGGGTTTTAGCCTGCAGTGGACCCGCGCGGTCACCAGGGAACGACACTGCAGAGCAAAAAGCGGCGGCAGACGTTTGCCGGTCCCTTGGCTGGTAATATTTAGCCGTTCAGATATCTTCTCGAACCTATCTGGTCGTACATTTGTAGTGTGAATGCATAGAATGTGTGTACGACTGATGCCCTGCCACCTGCATTTGTACTGTACGACAGATCTTTATCGAATCTACTTTTTGATTCGTTTTGACGGGACGCGCGCGTCTCGTTCGATTGTTGATTACTTGATAAGAAGAGGCGGTTTGAAAATCAATTTGCCTGACAACTTTGGCACGTAGTCAAAAATTCGCGACGAAACCCTAGACCTTCTTTTGTCGGGAAGCTTAATGTACATTCGTACACATGTGAACAATAATGAATGGCCCCCCGATTTCTGTACGAGATGTCCGCTGTCGGATGAGTGACTTCTTCTAAAAGCCAATGTCATAATGACGCGTGTTACCAAAGTAAGGCACTGTGTTCAAAGTTCAAACTGAATTCTGAGTCTGCAAGGGACCTGTAACGTCACCGTAAACCGCTATAAGAATTAGCAACCAGTGTTGTTCAAATCGCGCGATTTTTTCAAATTTTACGATTGAAACGTATAATTCGTGACGATTTTGAAAATCGTAAGAAAACGTCTACTGTAAACTGAAACTGAAAATTTACGGGGAAAGAACAATATTTCCCGTAATATGTACGGCTTTTTACGGGAATGTACGGAATTAGAGGAAAAGATACGTCGTAGTTATTGGTACTCTCTGTTCATTGAACTGGACAGAAATATCACGAAACTTGTACGTCTCTTCATCAAAAATGTACGGACATTTTCGAAAAGAGACGCTGAAACGTCACACTATTTTCGCGCGGTAAGTTTGAAGATTGTACGGGCTTCTTTTTCAAAAAAATTTGAAAGAAGCCGCCATGAAATATTGAAAACGAAACCGCAAGGAAGCTGCCTCCCTATATCCTACCCTCCTCCCTCCCAAGCTTTTTACTATCCTCTCTTCCATACTTCGACAGAAGAAACCATGCCCAGAAATCGAGGAGAGGAGTGGAAGCGCGTGAAGGCTGCGGACTCACGGAATTTGATAAAATTGTGCCCTTGCGGACGTTTGAACCTGGGTGCGACTAAGTTCTGGCAAAGTTTAGCTTCACTACGCTACCAGTTGATAAAGAATTTCTATGGTTACAAGTAGTGTCATATTTATTTAAATATTTATAATACTTTTGCGCTCATTTAACGCAAAACTTACAAACTGCGCTATATGTAAATTTATTTTTGTTTTAATTGTACGGAATTGTACGGGTGAAAATTCATTAACGATTTTTTACGATTTGTTCAAAAGGTTCAATGCGTTCATTACGTATAATTCGTCGCGATTGAAACGTTAGCACTAATCGCTATGAACAACTATGTTAGCAACACTATTAAGATCCCATAAAGTACGACCCTTAAACCTAGTATTGAATGAATAATAGTATAATACAATTTCTTCCTGTACCTTAATGTGAGACAGATCTAATTTGTGTCAAATTACTTATACATCGTTATACATCAAGTATTTACTACACCGTGAATCGTTATTAGCCTTATGTACGTTATATCGGCACCCTAAAATTTTGACATTGATACCTTAAATATCATAAATTACACTATTTCAGGGCGTGGACCACAATCTGCCACGTCTCATGACACTAAATTAGAATGAATGACACTATTTTTTATTTACACTAATAATTTCTATACGATAATAACGATTCAAGGTGTAGTTCTCTTTATGGAGACGTGACAGATATACAGTACACCGCCAATCACTATTAGAGTAATAACGCTAACTCGGTGCCCTTTAAAAAACAAAAAAAACTCGAAATACAATCCACAACTCTATTTTTTCCTTTACGCCTTTTAGGGTTCTTTTTTTAATTAGCATTAATAATGGAAGGACAGCGCAATGTTTATAGTGTGGTGTACGGACAGTTTTTTCCGTGCCAAAATGTACTTTTTGAAATACAAATGTACAAAAAGTCATTTAATGTAATTGTGCACGCATGTGAATGTGCACTGGAAAAAGAGACGCAAACTCGAACATTCAGATTTTAACGTACGAATTGTCAAATTTTGT
Organism: Zygnema cylindricum; assembly: GCA_037447655.1. NCBI lineage: Eukaryota > Viridiplantae > Streptophyta > Zygnematophyceae > Zygnematales > Zygnemataceae > Zygnema > Zygnema cylindricum. The sequence goes on along the minus strand of JBBHKE010003144.1, from coordinate 205,872 downwards.
ACGGATCCATATATTGATGTAGACATTAATACGGCGGAAATTTATTATTCGAAAAAACGCAAATTAGAGTTGGTGATTAATTAGTATGCTTTTTCTGGATTTTTTTTTCCCAATTAGAGTTAATAACACTATTTTTTTTTACGCTATTTATTCCTTTAATCTAATAGCGATTGGCGGTGTAGTTCACGCCTTTTAATAGAGATGTCAACACTATTTTATGATTTTTGGCCAAAAAAAGTCTCGACCGAATTATTACTATTAACCCTACCAGGCTAACAACGATGGGCGGTGTACTGTACACCTTGAATCGTTATTAGAATGGGATTTTTTTAGCGTATAGGAATAATTACCGTTATTAACGCTAATTGGGAATTTGGAAATTTTCAAAGAAATCGTTTACTCTCATTAGGAATTAGGGTTTTTTTTAAACAGTATGGATAATTCTATTTGAAATTTTTTAAAAAAGGTACCCGAATTAGGGTGGCGTTCCACCAGGGTTTTATGTAGTTGTACGACCAACATTACAGGATGCTACATTTTGAACGATGTTATTTCGTGCAGAGTGTGTAATCCACGTGCTCAAAATTGAGTGGTACCACGCAAGATAAGATCTTGTATTGAAAATCGTCAAATAGTTTTTACACCAACCAACTTCAACTCGAAATTTTCATTTGCATACCATGTATGAGCGAACCACGTCATCGTACCACACAATATTTGTACACTTTGCAAACGCTTGTCAGATTTCAACTCATTTTTTTAGGGTTTCTATTTTTTCGCGCAACGAATGAGCGCTCCCACAAATAGTGTAACAAATGGTTGGTAACAAAAACAACGCGACGAAAGCTCATTACGAGATTACTTTTGAGATTTCAGTTGGATTTCTAAATGTATATATCATGTGCGATTTTTTTTTATTTTCGTTGGTTGCCATTTTGACACGTATGTTCATTATCCAACGTGTCGCCGCTCAAATATTTTTGTAAATGGTGATGTACCTCCTCAAGGTACATCACCATTTACACAAACTTTTGAAGCGAATGCTTCGCGAAAAAACATCGAACGATCATTGTTACCTCCCATACCTTTGGAGAATAATGGCAAGATTCTTTTTAATGTTGTTCGCGGATAAAAACAAAATAAGAGGTACGGCGTAGTACGGAGTGGCCAGGATTTTTGTAAACAACCTCACTTTTCGTCTGATGGAACGCCACCCTTAATCACTACATCGTGAATCGTTATTAGTGTCAAAGTTTAAATAGCGTAAAAAAATAAAAGTGTTATTGATTATAATTTAGTGCGAGAGACGTGGCAGATCATGGTCCACATCCTTAAATAGCGTTGCTAATTTATTTTCGAAATCATGTATGCTAATTGCGGAAAAAAAATAAAATTTTAAGAACCCAAATTAGGGTGAACTTCCATTAGAGGAAAAGTGGGGTTGTTTAATGGACACTGTACGATTTCGTACAGATTTGTACCATTTTATTTTTGTCAGACGAAACATGTCTACTGGATGGCTCGAATATTATAGGCATAAATGTCGACCATGGATTTTTCACTTTTTTAGATTCGCGAAGCAATCATGCACATCGTCCAGTGTGAAGAGACTCTCCTCGGGAGGAGAGTTTCTTCACACTGGACGCGTACCATTGGTACATCTGAAAATTAGAAAAAAAATCCATCACGAACAGGCAATGTGAATCGAACACGTCTTACACGTCATGTGCCTTCGACCACGGTGTATGAAGGGCGACCGAAAAATCTTCGCACGTTCCTTTTGACATCCGCCAACCTTAAAAGTTTGCGGCGCCTTTTTGACATTCCCTTCCGAAATTTTGATTTTCAATTTCAAAATTAAAATCTGGTCGCAAAATTTTTGTACGAGTCATTAACTTCCTCCACCCGTACAAATATTACGTACAAATTTTCAGCTTGAAGTATATTTATAGATTTTAAGAATCTGAAAACCAGCCTACGTTGCGCCAATCATAATTGAGAAACGATGTCTAATGGCACGACATAATGGAAGGCCGTGCCAGTAAACACTAGAAATAGACGTATTCGCATGTTTACTAGGACCGCCTAATGGAGAACAAGCCTTAGGGCGTGTCCCCATGTAACCGATATTTTGAAACGTTATTTTGGAATTTAGCGCTGATTTTTCAGTGTACTTTTCAAAGTGTGCCTATGTCAATCGTTACTTGCGCATTCATTATTTTCAATATGTGGCAGTTGTACACGTCGCCAATACTACGACACCTGTAGACGCCAACAAACTGCTGACATTTGTAGACGCCAACGATCTCGGAACAAACTGCTGACATTTGTACGCCGCAAAGAGCTCCTGACATACTGGGACAATTGTCCACGCCAACTGTCATTTGTTGACGCCCACACGTGAACGACATAAGCAAACGGACAAACAATTTTTTTTTTCGTGTATTCTCCCAACTGCAAAAAAACAAATGAAAACTTTTGACGCGTGCAACCCAGGCTTTCTATTCGTCAATATGGTAGTATTTTGATTAAAAGCAGGTCGCTATTTCATTCCAGTGCAAGTGTGAAGATGAGGTGGAAGTGGGTCGCGAAGATAATACTGCCAAATCGCCTTACCTTTCAAGTTCCAAGATGACGCAAAATGTATTTGAGTTTTTGCCCATTTTTCGTACGGCGTAATATTTTCAAGTAGGAAGTACCATTTTCCGTGTAAACGACGGAAAAGAACCCTTGCTTGAACACATGGGGACACGCCCTTAGTGACTGACACTAATAACGATTCGTGGTGTACGCGTAGAAAAAGCAATATGTTATCTTCTAGAGTGGACGCGGAATCCATCAGAATCCCGAACCAGAGCATTCAGCGGTTTGCCTGCCGTCCTAGGAAGCTTTATGCTCTCCCAACCTTTTGCATCTGTACGAAATAAAAGAAATAGCTCTACATAGTACGATAGCACTCCACTAAACCGTACTATACGCTTTACCAAGCGATCGATTTCAAGATCGGAGCCGTTAAAGGTAACACAATGTAATCTGAAGCCTGCGTGGTACTGCCACGTATGAGCAAATTCATTTATTGGGACGACCCCGATAGTAAGCTGCTGAATATTTGTTTCCAGTTACTGTACAAAAAAAAACATTTAATGTACGGGAAATATTAACTGGCGCGTCCCGGTGGGAAGGTACGATTCTAAAAGTACGACTTCGGTACGAATATGCTGTTTTTGTACATCAATAAACATGTTCTTGGAACACTCCGCCTCTCAAATAATTGCGGTCGAATAAAATGCTGCCACGCAAGCATATTCATTTTGTTTGAGCTATAGTATTGGTCAGATGCACCGACATGTTCTAGCTGGCCACGTAGCACCCGTAACCTTGCGCTCCTCCACCGACATTTCCACCTCTCCGCCGAGATTTTCGGACGCAAATCTTCATTTTGTCGAATGAAAAATTGTCGTCTAGCAGATGAAGCGGAATGGTCCTAGCGGGTGTCGACACGTCAGAAATTTTAAACCAATCAGGAGAAGTCCAGACGCCTGCGGTCAAAATTCGGGCAGCTAAAAAAAAACGTTTCAAAGTCTGTCTGTTCTACCTACAGCTTCGGAATTGAAAAAAAAAAAACAAAACGTACACGGATAGGACTGACTCTTTTTCGCACGTGCGAAACTCAAATGATATTTATACGAAAAAAATAAGTAAGACGAATTAAAAAAAAAAAAACATTGTCACACTCTCTCACTCTCTCTCCTTCTGTGAAGAAAGTACAGTCCCTATCGCGTTTTTCTATCTCTCTCCCACTCTTCTCCCCCCTTACATAACCGAGAGAAGAGAAGTAAAGATTTTTTTTGGGTTTTTTTTTCCCTCGAGTGCTGGAAAAATTTTAGCTGCCCGAAGTGGGTTTCCTTTTTCTTTCTTTGTCTTATTCAGATTCGGAATAAGGATTTTGAAAATTGATAATGGTTTAAAAGGGAGGCATTGGTAGGAAGGAGAGAGAGAGAACAGGGAGAGAGAGAGAGAGAAGGGGAGAAAGAGAGATAGAGAAGAGGGAGAAAGAGGTGCAAGGAAAGGGAGGGATATAGAGAGAGAGGAGAGAGAGAGAAGATTCAGTCAAAGGAGGAGAGAAGAAGTGTGAGGGAGAGAGGGAGAGATAAAGGAGAGAGAAGGTGAGAACAGAAGGGAAGGAGAAGAAGGAAGCGAGGGCGTGAGGGAGGGAAGGTAAAGGTAAGGAGGAGAGAGGGAAAAGTTAGAGAAAGGGCAGAAAGGGAGAGAGAGAGAGAGAGAGATGGCAGAGGAGCCAGAAGCAGGACAGTTTGAGAAAGGAGAGTCCATCAATTTGGTGAGATAGCTTATTTCACTTTGTTTTTGTTTTGTAAAACGCCTCTCTTGTCAACCTCTGTTCTTTATCAAAAAAATCTCTTTATTAAACGCCCCGATGTTTTCGCGCAATTAAGATGCGAGGACTTTCCCGAGCTTTAGAAGATAAAACTGTACGGATTCAACAAATTAGCAGAACATAGAGTAAGAAAATCTCCATCTTTTTGATTAAATTTTACCCTTTTTTCATTACTTTTTAGATAAGACTTTACCTTTTTTGATTAAAAAATACCTTTTTTGTTTACTTTTTTGATTAAGCTTTACCTTTTATAATTAAACTTTCAGTTTTTCAATTAAACTGTACACGTTTTACTTAAAATTAATAACAGTTTACATTTTCTGGTTAATGTTTCACTGGAACTTTGCAACTTTCGATTAAACGTTTTTTTGAATTTTTTTTACATTTACATTTTAAATTACATTTTAATCTTTTTAGCTTAATTACGCTTTACTGCTTGATTTTCTTATTAAACTTTACGTTTTTTCCGATTAAAATTGACATTCTTTTCCAATTTGAGCTTCAAGTTTTCTTGCAATAAAACTTTATGATCGAATTTTACGTTTTTTCCGAATTTTTCAAAATATTTATTTTTCCAATTGAATTTTACCAATCATTCCAATTAACATTTTCATTTTTCATTAAAGATTCAACTTCATTTTTTTCTTTTCATTTTATTGCACCCAACTTTGCTTTCAAATTCAGAAATATATTTTTATTCGTCTAAAAGCTAGTTTACATTTTATTTCTTTCAGCAACAAATATTAAATAAACTGTAAACTTTAAACTGTTTTTTTTTTTTTGGCTAATGTTTTCTCTCTCTCCCTCACTCTCTCTCCTTTCTCTCTCTCTCTCTCGCCTCTCTCTCTCGCCACTCTCTCTATCTTTTCCCCTCTCCCTCTCCTCTCTCTCCCGCCCTCTCTCTCTTCTCCCCTCTCCCTCCCCTTTTCTCCCTCCCCCCTCTCTCTCCCTCCCACTCTCCCCCTCTCCCTTTCTCTCCCTCCCACTCTCCCCCTCCCCCTCTCTGTCCCTCCCCGCCTCCCCCTTCCCCTCCCCCTCTCTCGCCCTCTCCCTCCTCCTACCTCTCTCCCTCTCTCACTCCTCTCTCACTCTCTCTCTTTCTCCCCCTCCCCCTCCCCCTCTCCCACTCCTCTCTCTCTCCCTCCCTCCCTCCCTCTCCCCTCTTTCTCTCTCCTCTCTCGCTCCTTCACTCCCTCCCCTCTCTCCCCCTCCCTCCTCCCTCCCTCCCTCTCCCTCCGCAGGAAAGTAAGATCCTCAAGTTCCTAGGGTACATGTGGAATCCTCTCTCTTGGGTGATGGAGGCGGCGGCCTTTTTGGCCATCGGATTGGTAAAAAACTTCATTTTTTTTCACTTGTTTTACTTGAAAATCTTCATTTTTCACGTTTTTTACTTGAAAATCTTCATTTTTCACTTTTTTCATCTTCATTTTTATTACTTACAAATCTTCGAAACTTCAAGAAAAATCAATGTTGTTTTTTGTTTTTTCGTTTTGTGTCAAATGTTAAAGTCACATCCGTTCTTGCACGCCAGTTTTTTAATTTTTGAGGGTTTTATTCACGAGAACAACTTTAAAGAATCTTAAAAGAAAGGATTAATTTTTTGACTTTACTTGCAAATTTTCGCATTTTTTTTGAAAGTTTTTTGTCATTTTAGACCCAAATTCTGAATTTTAAATTCTTTAAAAATTCTCTCTTTATTTCATTTCATTTAACATTATTTTTTTGAAATTGAGAGTTAGGAGGAATTGAGTGCGTTTTTCCGCAATTTAATGTCCTGATTTGCAACTTTCTATTTTCTCAGTTTGCAAGTCTCGCCCTCTCTCTCTGTCCCTCTCCCTGTCTCTTTGGTCCTCTGCCCCTCCCTCACCCTCTCCCTCTCCCTCTCCCTCCCTCTCCCTCTCCGTCTCTCTCCCTCTCCCACTCCCTCTCCCTCCCTGTCGCTCTCCTTCTCCCTCTCCCTCTGCCTCTCTCTCCTTCTCTTTTCCTTTTCTCCTTCTCCCTCTCCTCCCTCTCCTCTTCCTCTTCCCTCTCCCTCTGCCTCCCTCTCCTTCTCTTTCCCTCCCTCTCCCTTTCCCTCTCCCTCCCTCCCACTCCCTCCCTCTCGCTCTCCTCCCTCCCTCCCTCTCTCCTTCCCTCTCCCGCTCCCTCCCGCTCCCTCCCTCTCCCTCCCTCTCCCTCCCTCTCCCTCGTTTTTAACCAGGCGTCTCCTCCCGATTGGTACGATTTTGGAGGAATCGTGTTTCTGCTTCTCGCTAATGCGACAATATCTTTTATTGAGGAAAACGCGGCGGGAAACGCGGCGGCGGCTCTTATGGATCGGTTGGCTCCTACTGCAAGAGTAAGTAAACGACAAAATCACCTAAATTAATGTGAAAATTTCATAAATATCCGGAAAAAAACAAGCAATTTTGATAAATTTCAAGAAATTCCATCCAAATCTATCAAATTCGGTGAAGAGATTATCAAATACGGCTGAGATTTCGTGAAAAAACTTCAAAATTTTACCAAACTTTATCAAATGTTATCAAAATCCATTAGAAATCCAGCTAATTCTTTAAGATTGTAATAAAATTTTGAGCCTTTTTGTTTAGATTGTCATTGAAGTTCAGCTTTACTCACCAGTTTTTTATCCAAAGTGATTGTATTTCGCAACTTTTTGAAAGAAAATGTCAACGAATTTAGTAAAAATTTTATAAACACTATCCGATTTTTTTTGAATTTTAACAAATATCACCCATCAAAATTTAAATTTAGCGAATTTAATAAAATTTACCGACTGCTGATCAAATTTTTGAGATTTGAATGCTTCTCAAAGAACTTGAAAACCAAAAAGGTGTATATAAAACAAGTGGGATGCTTTTAATTTTCACTAATTTCATTAAATTGCTTATAATTTCTCTTAGATCCATTTAAATTCCATCAAACTCCGAAAAAGTTCCATAGAATTTCGTTAAATTACATCAAATTCCATCCAATCCCATCAAAATTCCGTCAAATTCGATTTAATTCCCCCGAATTACACCGAATTTCATTAAATTCTATCCAATTCCATCCACCAAATTCCACCGAATTCCATCGAATTCCATCCACTTCCCTCCAATTCCATCAAATTCCGTCAAATTCCGATGAAATTCCATTCAATGCTATCAATTTTCATCAATCCCTTCCTACTCCAATTGAATTCTATCGATTTAAACTACATTTCCATCAAATTTCTCACAATTTCATGTTTTCTAAGTGCCTCTCAAACACCTCCCACCAACTAAACAACTCCATAACTGAAGACTTAACGGCTAATAACTTAATTGACCCTAACTTAATCAATAACTTTAACTCAATTGCGACAGGTTTTACGGGACGGAAGATACAAAGAACGCGATGCGGCCGATTTAGTTCCTGGTGACATCATCACCATCAAGCTGGGTGACATCATTCCAGCAGATGCCAGACTGTTGGAGGGAGATCCCCTCAAAATTGACCAGGTGCAATGGATCTCTTTTTTATTTGAGAGGGTAGTTGAACGGGAAAGGGAGATGAAGACAAAGAGGGAGAAGGGGAGGGGAAGGGGAGGGATAGAGGGAAAGGGGAGGGACAGGGAGGGGCGATCTGGGAGGGGAAGGGGGAAAAAGGAGCCGAAATGGAAATAGGAGGAAGACTGTGAGGAATAGAGTCTTGACGAGGGAGGAAGGGAGAGGGAGGCAGTGGGAGGGTGGGGAGAAGATTAGGAGGGAGAAGGGAGGGAGGGGAGTAAGAGGGTGGCAAACGTGAAAGTGACGGAGAGAAGGTTTCCATTCTTGAAATTTGATAAATAATCGAAAACAATAATGGATTTCTCTCACCTTCAACGGTTTCTAACATTTTTCTAACAGTTTCTAACAGTTTTTAACGGAAAACTGTGTTTCCATGTGAACAGTCGGCTTTGACTGGAGAATCTCTCTTAGCGACAAAATTTCCCTCGGATGAAATTTTTTCGGGATCGGTTTGTAAACAGGGAGAGATAGAGGCAATTGTTATTGCGACGGGAATTCGAACTTTTTTCGGAAAAGCTGCAAATCTCGTTGAAACGACCGAGGACGCCGGACATTTTCAAAAGGTAAAAATCGTCAAAAGATTGATTCCTTGTTTTTGAAGTTATTTTTGAAATAATTTTTGAACGTTATGTTTGAGGTTGTTATTTCGCTTTTTTGCTCAAAATTATGTTAACCGATTCGATTTTCGTTTGGAATGATGTTGGTTGATTCTCTTTTTTGTTTGGACTAAAATGTAGAATTGTTTACTATTTTTTTATTATTCATTTTTGTTATGTTTCCATTCGATTTTGTTTTCTCCAGTAGATTTTGCTTTTGTTTTGCTTTACTTTTAGGAATTTAATTTTTTGTTTTGATGGCAAATGTCAAAACATCATAAAGTTTTATGTTTCAAGTCTCCTAGTAACAACTTTTCTCCGATATCCGTTTCAATTTAATGTCCAATATCTCTCACATCTCCTTTTCATATCCCTCTTTTTCAGCATTGCCCTTATCAAATGCATTTTTTTTTTAAATGTATGTTAATTTGATTCAGGTTTTAACCAACATCGGAGCGTTTTGTATTTGCTCCATCGCAATCGGTTTAATTCTCGAAACTACGATAATGTTTACGGTTTTGGACCGATCTTTTCAAGATGGAATCAATAATCTTTTGGTTTTACTTATCGGAGGAATTCCCATCGCCATGCCGACAGTTCTTTCGATTACTATGGCGATCGGCTCGAACGATTTGTCCAAACAAGTACGAAAGTCGAACTTTAAGAAAGAGAGAGAAAGAGAGAAAGCAGGAGAGGGAAAGAGAAGGAGAGGGAGGGAAAGAGAAGGAGAGGGAGGGAAAGAGAAGGAGAGGGAGGGAAAGGGAAGGAGAGGGAGGGAAAGGGAGGGAAAGAGAAGGGGAGGGAAAGAGAAGGGGAGGGAAAGAGAAGGGGAGGGAAAGAGAAGGGGAGGGAAAGAGAAGGGGAGGGAAAGAGAAGGGGAGGGAAAGAGAAGGGGAGGGAAAGAGAAGGGGAGGGAAAGAGAAGGGGAGGGAAAGAGAAGGGGAGGGAAAGAGAAGGGGAGGGAAAGAGAAGGGGAGGGAAAGAGAAGGGGAGGGAAAGAGAAGGGGAGGGAAAGAGAAGGGGAGGGAAAGAGAAGGGGAGGGAAAGAGAAGGGGAGGGAAAGAGAAGGGGAGGGAAAGAGAAGGGGAGGGAAAGAGAAGGGGAGGGAAAGAGAAGGGGAGGGAAAGAGAAGGGGAGGGAAAGAGAAGGGGAGGGAAAGAGAAGGGGAGGGAAAGAGAAGGGGAGGGAAAGAGAAGGGGAGGGAAAGAGAAGGGGAGGGAAAGAGAAGGGGAGGGAAAGAGAAGGGGAGGGAAAGAGAAGGGGAGGGAAAGAGAAGGGGAGGGAAAGAGAAGGGGAGGGAAAGAGAAGGGGAGGGAAAGAGAAGGGGAGGGAAAGAGAAGGGGAGGGAAAGAGAAGGGGAGGGAAAGAGAAGGGGAGGGAAAGAGAAGGGGAGGGAAAGAGAAGGGGAGGGAAAGAGAAGGGGAGGGAAAGAGAAGGGGAGGGAAAGAGAAGGGGAGGGAAAGAGAAGGGGAGGGAAAGAGAAGGGGAGGGAAAGAGAAGGGGAGGGAAAGAGAAGGGGAGGGAAAGAGAAGGGGAGGGAAAGAGAAGGGGAGGGAAAGAGAAGGGGAGGGAAAGAGAAGGGGAGGGAAAGAGAAGGGGAGGGAAAGAGAAGGGGAGGGAAAGAGAAGGGGAGGGAAAGAGAAGGGGAGGGAAAGAGAAGGGGAGGGAAAGAGAAGGGGAGGGAAAGAGAAGGGGAGGGAAAGAGAAGGGGAGGGAAAGAGAAGGGGAGGGAAAGAGAAGGGGAGGGAAAGAGAAGGGGAGGGAAAGAGAAAAAGAGATGGTGATGAAATAGAATGAGAGAAAATGACTCTTACGGGACAGATCGGAAATGTCTTTTTTCAGGTTCAGGACATATGAGGGAAAAAAAAGTCTCTTTTTTGGTAGTATGGTAATCAAATAGGCAACATTTTTTCACTATGTTTATGAGATACGACATTCTGAGGAGGGAGGGGGGGAGAGGGGGAGAGATGGGGAGGGGGAGAGTGGGGGGGAGAGGAGGAGAGTCAACTTTTCTAAACAATAAATTGAAATTATGCGGATTTTTTTTTTTTTCCAGGGAGCGATTGTTAAGAGGATTACTGCGATCGAAGAAATGGCCGGAATGGATATTTTGTGTAGCGATAAAACAGGAACTTTGACTCTAAATAAATTAACGGTCGATAAAAGTTTAGTCGAGGTATGTTTTTTCAACATAGTTTTTTTTTTTCAACATAATACTTTTTCTGCATAATACTTTTTTTTTATCAACATTATGCTCTTTTAGTTTTTAGTTTTAACCTACAATTTCATTCCGAATAACTATAAATGGGTGCTTTTTCGTTCGGTGTTTTTCATTTCCTTTATCGATTTTTCTGTCTTCCAACTTTTTTTCCTTTTCCCATTCCTTCTCCTTCCCCCATTTCTTTTCCTCCTTTCTCCTTTTCCTCCTAACTTGTTTTGATGTGTTTCTCTTTTTTTCTTTAGGTTTTAGTAAGAAATTTGTCGATCGACGATATTATTCTTCTTGCTGCGAGAGCTTCGAGAATCGAAAATTCGGACGCGATCGACACTTGTGTTGTGGGAATGTTAAAGGACCCGAAAGAAGTAAGAGAAAGGAATATATAAAAATAAATAAAAGGGAATGAAATCAAAAACAAAAAAAAAAAACAATGTTAAAGGATCCGAAAGAAGTAAGAGAAAGGAAAATTGTAGTAACAAACAAAAGGAACTAAAAACAAATAAAAGCAAAACAAAACGAAACAAAGCTGGAAAGTTCTGTTTAACGATATTAATGCTTAAAAATATTCATATTCAATTTTTGTTTGTTTTATTTTCGGATCTGACAGTTTTTTTCATCATCAGAATGTTCAAAAATCCAAAAGAAAGTGCGATAACTGCTTTTGTTCATTTGCAGATTTATTTATTTAGTTGCTCATTTACTTATTTACTTATTTATTCACTTCATTATTTATTAAATTTCACCTCTTCGAGGTATGTGCAAATAATACTGTGTATCATACCAAGCGAAGTGAGATGATTTCGTTTTTTTGTTTTTTTTTTAAAGGCTCGTGCGAATATTAAAGAACTTCATTTTTTCCCGTTCAATCCGGTGGATAAAAGGACAGCAATTACTTATTTGGGAGAAGACGGGAAAATGTATAGGGCAAGTAAAGGGGCTCCAGAACAGGTAATTGCTTTTTTTTTTTTTTTTTTGTTTGTTTGTTTTTTTCTTTTCTTTCATTTAGTATTCTTGCTTTTTTTGCATATTTTTTTTACCCATTTGGGAGAAGATGGAAAATGATTTTTCAACTTTACTTTTCAAGCTTGACTGTCATTTTTATTACAGTTTTGCTGACACTTTTGTTACAAATTCAGATACAGTTTCTGATTTTGGTTTCTTTTTTATTTTTAGTTAATGGAACGATGAACTTTGTTTTTTGTCCCTTTCAGTTCCGTTTTTAGTTGGGGTAGATTTTTCTTTTTTCTACCATGTCTCAATTTCAGTTTTCCTTATTAGTAACAATTTTATTTCTTAAAAACTTATAAATCTCTATTTTAACTTTTATATCCATGTAGTGCCCATTTCAGTTTTTTCCTTTTCAATCTCAGTTTTTTTTTCTTTTTCCCTCCAAAGTTTTATTTTTTGTATTTTTTCTCCCGATCTGAATTGTCCTCCGATATCAATTTCCTTTCCAGTTTTTTGTTTCTTTTCGATTTCCAATTCATTTCTCTTCGATGGTTCCTTTTTTATTTTTCTCAATTCTGCTCTGATTCCTTTTTCCCTTCCCTATTTTAGTTTTAATTCAAATTTCAGTATCCCCTTTTTCATTTTCTGTTTCCAGCTTCTGTTTCCAGCTTCTGTTTTCCGTTTCAGTTTCCCGTTTCAGTGTCTGTTTCTGTTTCTATTTTCGTTTTCCGTTTTCCGTTTTCCGTTTTTTCCCTTTCAGTTTTCAGTTCCGTTTCCCGTTGCAATGGGTGCAGATGTTGGCGTTGGTCCCTCGGCCGGAGGAGTTGGAGAGTCGAGTTCAAGAAACAATTCGAAGTTATGCGGATCATGGATTGCGATCTCTGGGAGTTTGTCGACAGGTAACAAATAAAATAAATACAACCCATAAATACAACTAACAGTATAGATAAATATAGATAAATGTATATAAATATGCATACATATGTAGAAATATGTGGCGATATGTAGAAATATGTAGAAATGTGTATAAGTTTATGCATGAATAAAGAGTGCAACTTTTTGGAAAACAAAAGTTGGAAATGGGAAAAGACGATTTTGATTTTGATAAAACTGATGTGATGGTTGTTGAAAAGGTTTTACTAATTTTGCAAAAGCTTGGGATAGAGGAATTTATACGCTGCTTTTGAGTTCATTTTTTTCCTTTTTTTTCATTTCTTTCATTCTCTCTTACTTTCTTTACTAATTTTTTGCCCATGTTGTTGTAATTCATCAATGTGTTGATTGACAGCAATCCTTTCATTTTCTATCTTTTGTTATTTTGTTTTTCAAATGGGAAAAAGGTAGTTTTTGGATAAACCTTAAAGAGTCCGTAAAGAAGCTACCATTGCAAAAAAAAGTATTGCCAAAAAAAGTCAGAAAAACGCCCAAAAACATCACAAATCTAAATAACAAACTAGATTTGGTGTTTATACACTTGACATATTTCTCTATTTTTCATATTTCTTATTCCTTTTTGCTTTTTATTAACTTTCCACTGGTGTTAGCAAGAAATTCCGGATGAAACAAATAACAAACTAGTTTTGGTGTTTGTACATTTGACATATTTCTTTCTTTCGTTTTCTCACTTTTTTTTTGTATTTCTCATCTATTTTTTGTATATCTTGTTTTTTTTCACTTATAATTAATTATTTTATTTACTTTTAACAGGAAATCCCGGACGGTAATAAAGATGGTCCGGGGGGTCCCTGGGAAATGGTAGGTTTACTTCCTCTGTATGACCCCCCGCGACACGACAGCGCAGAAACTATTCGACAGGCACTGGAACTTGGAGTGAAAGTCAAAATGATTACGGGTAAAATAATGAAAAATGATGAGACAAAAAAGAAAGAGGAAGGAAAGGCGAATTTTCTGCAATTGGAATGGTTTAATTTGATGAAGTATTGAAAAAGTTGTCGAAAGGAAAGTGATTTTGTTTTTGGTCTTGTTTTAGGGTTTTTGTCTGCCGCTCTTTTCTTATGCGACTGTTTTTGGGCTTTTGCAAGCTGTCGAGTTCAGAATTTTTATGGGGTTTTTCTAAAATTTTCTAGTTTTTTAGATTTTTATCAAATTTTAATGAGGGTTTTTTGTGAAGATTTTTATCAGTTTTTTGGTTGTCTAAGTTACGTCTGGAAGATTTTAGAGTTTTTTTCTTAAGTTCAAAATCCAGAATTTTTCACATGGCCAGAAATTTCCGCATCGTTTTTCTTCAAAGGTCTTGAATGGTTTATTAACTTTTCTTCTCCTTTTTCTTTATTTTTTGAGAATAGGTGATCAATTGGCTATAGCTAAAGAGACAGGAAGGAGGCTCGGAATGGGTTCGGAAATGTATCCTTCTACCGATCTTTTCAGTGGAAAACAAAAAGATCCCGACCGAACACTTGCTGAAATTATTGAGGATGCCGACGGATTTGCCGGAGTTTTTCCAGGTATGATTTCTAGCATTGATGATGATGATGATGATGACGACAACGATGGCGATGATGATGTGATGATTATGATGATTATGATGATGATGATTGGATTGTTAAATTGCCACGTTGAGATGAGCGTGAACTTTGGACATTATTTGAGAGTTGTACAAATTGGACATTGGACATTCACATTGCACATTAAAAAATTGGACATTGTAGGCTGGACATTTTACATTAGACATTTGGCATTAGACATTCCACATTATACATTAGAAACTTGGACAATGGAAATTGCACATTCGACAACGGATATTGGACAGTGGACATTGAAAATCAGACATTAGTGGACATTGGACTTATAGTGGTCATTGGACATTAGTGGACATTGGACATTAGTGGACATTGATCATTTGTGGACATTGAACATTAGTGGACATTGACGTTTTTTAATGTACATTGCATATTGCACATTAGAAAATTGAACATCAGTACAATGCCCATTGGACACTGGACGTGTAAAAAATTTCACATTGCACAAAGGATATTGGACCCTGCCATTTGACCTCTGAGCATATTCTCATTTCTCATTGAACATTGTAATACATCGACATCAAACATTTCACAATTGTACTTACACATTCGACACGGGACAATACACATTTTACTAAACTAAAAATCCATCCCAATTTTTCAAATTTTCCCAATTTTTTTAGAACACAAATACGCCATTGTCGCCCAACTCCAAAATGTCGGTCACATTGTGGGAATGACGGGAGACGGAGTAAACGATGCCCCGGCTTTAAAAAAAGCGAATATTGGGATCGCCGTCGATGACTCCACCGATGCTGCGAGAGGAGCCGCCGATATTGTTTTGACGGAACCAGGACTGAGTGTGATTATATCGGCGGTTTTAACAGCAAGATGTATTTTTCAGAGAATGAAGAACTATACGGTGGGTAGAGAGGGAAAGAGAGGGAGGGAAAGTGAGAGAGGGAGAGAGAGGGAGGAGAGTGTTTGGGTGCTTAAATTTGAGTGCGAATGCGAGGTTTAAAAAACCTGAAAAGTAGAAAGATGAAAATTGGAAAATTGGAAAGTGGAAATTGAGAATTGACATTTGAAAAAGTGGAAAAAATGTTTCTGAATTTGTTCCTACTGACAAATCCACACTATTATTGGTCAATGCAGATATACGCTACATCGACACCATCCGTAGGGCTCTCTCTCTCTCGCCGCCTCTCTCTATCTCTCATCCTCCTCTCCTCTCTCTTTTCTCTCCTCCTCCCTCCCTCCCTCCCTCCCTTCCACCCCTCCCTCTCTCTCTCTCCCTCTCTCTCTCCCTTCTCTTTTCGTTTTAAAGAAACTTTATTCCGCTTTATAATGATGACAATTACCTTAAGCAGAGGGTTTATGATTCTCCCTTGTTTGAATTACGACTTTTCCCCATGATGACTCTTATATTCTTAATGATGGATGCCTATTCCCTTTTTTAATGATGGTGTTTTTTCTATTCTTTCTTTTTTTCTTAATGAAGGTAATTTTCTATTCCTTTTTTTTTTTTTAGTCTTTTTTCTTTTCCTCTTTTATACTTGGTTTACAATTGCATAATCTTCCCAATTTTTGAAATCGTGCGAATGTGTTCGAATTTTTAATTATTCTCGTTTCGTATTCAAATTCCGAATGGTTTCGATGTTATATTCGCATTTGTTATTCCTCGTTTTGTACTAGACTTTCACGAATCGAATCGCTTTTTTTTTCCTCGTTCCGTATAAGAATTTCAAAATCGTTTCAATTTTTATATTTTTACATTTTATATTTTTACTCAAAAACACTTTTTGTATTTTTACTCATTTTGTATAAAAAAAAAATTATATTTTTGCTCATTTTGTATAAAAAACACCATATTTTTAATCGTTGCACATTGAAAAACGTTCCAGGAACCATTTTGGCGATTTCCACCGATATCGTAAAACCTTCTCGAAAACCGGACAGTTGGAAATTAAAAGAAATTTTTGTGACCGGAATAGCTTTTGGCATTTATTTAGCTTTGACAAGTGTCGCTTTTTACTCCATCGAACACGATACTTCTTTTTTCCAGGTAATTATTTATGTAGTTATTTGTTATTAATATATTTATTTGTTGACTTGTTTATTTATTTGTTTGCTTATATGTTTATTTGTTTGTTTATTTATTTGAGTATGTATTTTTCTTTTTCAAGTTCTTGTTTTATTATTATGCAAATATTCTTTTTCATTATAAAAATAATAAAAATGGATACGAGATCAACGGACAAGATGATGATCAATGATTTTTTCTTTTTGCCTGGAAAAAAATGTTTTATTATTATTATTATTATTATTGTTATTGTTATTCCTTCGCTTCTTATTGTTTCCAAGAGTTTTTGTCCTATTCTCCCTCTAACCTCTCCACTTCTTTGCCGAATTTGATCGATCCTGCCCTGACGTCTGATCTGGCTAGATCTGCCTGACTGTTCTTGATCTTCGCTCCTGATTCGCCGCAAGCACAAAAGCCGGGTCGCTTTCGTCTCTTTGATCGATCCATTCTGATCCATACTGATTGATCCTTATTTTGGCGGATTCGGCCATCGGATCCGGATCAGATTTTTGAATGCCGATTTTATGGTTTCGCACTGCCTTTTCGAGTTTTATTGATTTGCTTTATCTTCTTTGAGCCCGATGTCTGTTTCACTTTTCTTTGACTCCCCTTAATCTTTATCGATTTGTTCTTTTTCTCTTTCTTCTCGAGATGAGAGAGGACGGATGTCGCAGAGCTTTGTATTCTGGTTGTCATGTGATTTATTATCCGATGCTTTGCGACTTATAACGTTTATTAAGTTTTAGTCTCCTTGTTTTTTCTTTTGGTTAGTGGTGTGGATTTAGAGGTAGTTTTGGTGTCAATATGTCATTTTTTTTTTTCATTTTTTAGAAATTGAGTTTTAGTTTTTTTTTTTTTTTGTTTTGTTTTGGTCCCTTTTGGCTTTTTTTTTTTTTTTCTTTTTTTTGTATTTTGTTGGTGGTGGTCAAGAGGTAAATTTTGGTGTGACTTTATCAATTTTTTTTAAACATGTGGGAAGGTTTTTGCTTGAGAGAGTGGAGATAGTTTAGAGAGGAATTTCGTGTACAATTATCAATTATCATTTTTTTTTTTGAAATTATTTGTTGTAAATTTTTTTATTGTTTTCGGAGGTGATCGAGTGAGGATTTTGATGTGGGTTTTTTTTTTTTTTTCAAACATTTCTGATTCGGTTTTTTGTGATATATATCTATACATTTTTTTTTTTTTTTTTTTTTTTATGATGTTCCCTTGAATATGTCAGCATGGGTATCTAAATTTATTTAGTTCTTTAATCTTTTCTTTATTTTATCTTCTTGTTTCATAACTCTTTTTGTTCCGAAAAACAACCTTTCCTTTCATATCCCTTTGTTTTCCAAACACCTAACTCTTAACTTTATATCCTTTTTTTCCCAAATATTTGTTTTACTTAAAACGTTTAAACTTCTAATTTTTCCTTTTCAGAGGTATCTTACTCCACTTACCTTATTATCGACCGAATACAAAATCTACGCAGTTCTTTTCAAACCATATGTAGTTATTTCCAAAACAAAATTAGTTATTCTATATTAGGTTTTTGCTTTTTATTCCCTCCTTTCTCCGGAAATTTTGCAGTCTCCTTATATATATTCCTCTAGACTTCATAAAGTTTGGAGTGAGGCGAATGTTTAACGATATCTAGTATTTTCAAAACAAAATTAGTTGCTTTATATAGGTTTTTTGTTTAATATTCCTTCTTTCTCTGGAAATTTTGCAGTCTTCTTATTTATATTCCTTTGGACTTTATAAAGTTTGGAGTGAGACGAATGTTAAACGGAACGGAACTAACGGAAACGGTCGGAGAGATCGGAGCAGATCTCCGAGTGCCGAGAGAATCGTGGGAAGCTCGAGTTCGACGAGTCGAAGTCGATCGCAAGGATTTTGATGTTAGATAGGTGAGGATCGTTCTCTCTCTCTCTCTCTCTCTCTCTCTCTCTCTCTCCCCCCATCTCTCTCCCTCCCTCTCCCTCTCTCTCCCTGCATGCACGTGTGTGTATGTGTGTCTCTTTTGTTACTTTATTTTTTGTTTTATTTCTTTACCCTCCTTTTATAAGGTTGTTGTTGATTCTATTGATTTGTAATATCAAGTGTGTTTGGTTTAAACATATGATCTTCGATATCTTTGAAATTTTATGTTTATGATTTTGGTTTTTATTCTTACCTGTTTTTTTTTACATATATCATATAGTATTATCTTTTTAACATGGTCGTTGTCCCATGTCTGCAATTTGAAGTTCAATTTTCCTGATACCCAATTTCAATTTTGTTACAAACTTTTTTTTTTTTTTTTTTAACACAGTTTCCCTTCTGTTTTTGGCAGATTTTTTTTCTCCTTTTTTTTTTTTATTGGTTCTCGACAATTTTTGTTTTTGTTTGTTTGTTTTTTTTTTGAAATACATCCAATCAAGGAAATCCGATTTGGAAAAAAGGACAAACGTCACACGACAGAAAAAAAAACGACGTTTTCCGCATTCCCGATCACCGAGATATTTTTTTTGATAGATTTAAAATTCTTCTAATGGCACTCAAAAGCGTTTCAATATCGTTTGTAAAAATTACGTATTTATAGGAAGTATTAGTGGATTAGATCTCATATAGACACCATTTTTTTTTCTTCTTTTTTTTGGATTACCGGGCGGAAATATTTAATCTAGGAAGTTCAGATGATGTATAGAAAGAGGAAAAGTTTAGAATAGGTGAAGGTTAATTTTAGAAACTTTATATTCCCCTCTTCTTTTGTTCTTTTTGTTTTGAAGGACAAATAAGCAAAAAATAATCCGAGGAAAAAAAGAAATTCACGGTATTTAAACCAAATTTTTATGTCAAGTTTGAAATTTTGTCCATGTTATGTTATGTGATATGATATTTTTTGTAGATAATTTATCTCAATCTGTAACAAAAACATTGGGGGAGAAAATGTGAAATCATATAAAATCTATGCGCTTCGAATTTGAATTTTTGTTTCTTTTTTTTCTTATGTCCTCTATGCTTAGTTCCTCCATCTAGGTCTTCGCCTTCCTTTTCCATCCTCTAATTTCCCTTTCCTTTGTTCTCTCCTTCTCCTAGTTTCTACTACATCTCCTCTTTTCTCTCCCGTCTCTCTTTCTCCTCATTTCTCTCCCTTCTCCTTTTACAACGAAGCAAATGGATGCCTTGCTCTTCTATAGGTTGACTACAAATGCAGCGTGGCTTGTTTAAAAGCAAAGGGTGTGGCAAGCCAAGCCGTAAGCGAAGATAAAAAACAATAAATTGAGGAGAGGGCAAACGGAGTGAGGGAAAACTGGTGTAACAACAAGCCAACCTCCAGTCCCAGACCCGGGACAAGATCAGAGTCGACCCCACGATTCAACCGTCGACCCCTCGATTCAACTGTAGGCAAAGCCTCAAGTAGGTTGTTATTACCATATTGGCGATATAATGTTGTACCTGTGAGTGAGTTCCGGTGATGAGGGAAGAGAACACGGGAACTTCATCTTGAGCCTCGATTGGTAAAAGCGCTTGAGTGAACAATAACAATTGTTGAAATGACAATAAGCCCTCATCGACGTGAGATACCACATGACCTAAAATAGGAGTATCGTCAACCAGAAAACCTTGATGTAATAATAGATGCCACCAGAGCCCAATTCCCTAGGTAAGCGGCTTGCGCCAAGGTGGACGCCAACTGAGACCCCCACAAGAGATTAGTAAACCAGATTGTCTATGAGCGAGTAGTCCTTCCAAGCGATCAAATATGTCGTGGCTGACAAACTGATGTAAGATTCCCAAAGTGGAAATCATCAAATTTTGAAAGGTATGAAAGGAATGAATAGTTGTAAGGTAAAGACAAAAATGGTGTGTATGTTAACACTTTCATTTTTGTCTTTTTAATGATTCGAGTTTAGTAAGAGACCGACCGCTTGCATTTAGTTTAGTAGTTCTATGATTTCCTGTACAGTTTTGCATTTTTTACATACTTTGTTGAGCTTCTGTCACACTTTACTGCAGATCATTTGAGATATTTCATGTCTGAATTGGTGCTTGACATCCATAACGTATACATCTATAAATGTGATATAAATAATATATCTACATAATGTGTTTCATATTTGCTTCATCTAGCCCTCTGTTTCCA
Source organism: Zygnema cylindricum (assembly GCA_037447655.1). NCBI lineage: Eukaryota > Viridiplantae > Streptophyta > Zygnematophyceae > Zygnematales > Zygnemataceae > Zygnema > Zygnema cylindricum. The sequence continues at coordinate 185,510 of JBBHKE010003144.1, read as the reverse complement.
TCTTGCAGGGAAAAAAGTTAGTAGGAAAATTGGGGCCAACGATCCCAATTCCTTTTGGTATAATATTATTTATTATTATATAATACATTATATATTATTAATATTATAGTATATTATTGGTATATAATAATATTTGTGCCACAAGAAAGGAACGGAGATTAAGGGGTCCACATATGCTCCAAGTGGTACTTTTTTTTGCCCTTTTTATTCAGTTATGCTGAATATTTACTTGCTATTTGCATTTCTTTATCTCTAATTGAGTAAAAAACAGCCCCAAGGTGGTTATTGCGTAACTTTTTTCTACGTAAACTCGTTAGGAAGATTTTGCAATGTTATTTGTTTTGTTTTTGTTTGCAAAACTTTTGTGGTGTTTGACCTTCTCTGACATTGTTTAACTTTGTCATATCTGCCCATTTTCTTTTCATCATTTTCTCTAAGTGTCTTATATTTAATTTAGTACCATGCTGTCTGAAGCCCAGATGGTGAAGACATTATGCAACAAATCTTCTTGCCTTCAAAAACAACTGTTTGAAACAACGGTAACCGAGTCACAGTTATTTGATTGCTTTTAACTTCATTTAATTTACCTAGTAACAATTTTCAGTTTATATGCACAGGTGAATCATCCACCTATGAAGCTAATTCTTGCAGCGATCTCGGTCAATAAAAGAAAGGAGCAATTATTAGACGAGGTAGTGAAGGAGGAGGGGAGGAAGTGGTGGCGGTAAGTGATTATTTGGAGAATCTTTTGTTACAAGAGGGAGAGGGAGAGGGAGATGTAACACTGTAGTGCTTGCAGCTTCTTACTAGCCTCTAGGATAATATTTGCCCTTTGCACTTTCACACTAAATAAGTGCCACCCTGGCACACAAATATTATGACTACCCTCACCCACGTGAGGGTCCGATCCCTCAACTCCCCTAAGCCAAACGCAAAAAGAATGGCTTAATTTGCTCCCTTTGCTCCCCTGAGCAGATGGCCTATTTCTACAAAAGGTCACCTGGAGAGAGGCGCCTCAAAAATAACTAAGTTCCTAAATCTCCTACTCACACCTACCTACTACTAAACCCCGGACCAATAAGGAGACTGTACAGTACATGACGGTACACTGGCCGATGTACTTCTTGTACGACCTGGTACGACATGGCCTTCCAGATGACGCCTATTAGCTCGGGAGCCATGGTTCCTCCTTCGATATTCTCCGACGTCCAGTGATATGATGCCACATGGCATCACGTGACGCTGTCTCCAAAAACCGCCAAAAGTTCATTCCGGGTTGGCGGCAGCAACGATAATCGTCTGATCAAGGTATTTTGTGCGATTAGGTTTGCATCCGTGCATGATGCCGTATTTCGACAATTTACACGTGCCTCTTCGCCAGTTGGTTCAATTAAATGAATTCGCCGCCGCAGTATTGTTTTAATGGTTATCACACCCCATGGATGTAACCATTCTTCTATGACTGGGTGAATAAGGCGGACGACTGATTGACCGACTGGTCAAGTCACACACATATCTTTTTGTCAGAAGCTAAACTGCTTTCTTCCCCAGTCTTGTCTCCTTGGCTGCTTGAAGGCAGGCATGGCTGTCTAAGTCTCGGTGATTGCAACAAGTGTTAGACTCAGAGTGACGACTAGGACAAGTAACTAGAAAATACTTTCAACACTCCCTTATTTTCTAGGCTATCTTTTTTTTTAACCAACACTTTTTTCTACAAAATATCAGGTTTGGAGATGGGACAGGTTTTGTCATCATATCGGCTACCATTTCCCTATATGGTCTATATTCCAATTTTATAATTTTATCCTCAACTTTCTCTCTTACAAATATCAGTCTCACATCTATATGTTTTGATTTAAAGTGGTGTTTGGGATTGGCTGCAATAGCAACTGCAGCGTGATTATCAAAAAAAGCATTATGAACACCAAATTTCATAAATCCAAGCTCTTAAAGCAAGGATTTTACCCACGTTAATTTCTTTACAGCAGAGCAAGAGGCCATGTACTCAACCTCTATTGTGAACTGATCAAGACCTTTTGCTGTTTTTGCTCCTTGCAGCTCCAGCAGCATGCCGCAGATCCCACAAGCAAAACATAACCAGAGGTACATCTTTGGCTGGCACATCCCCATAACAAGCATCGCTCCAAGTTGTGATGTCAGTATTATCCCCACCCAAATGCAACCATAACTCTGGAGTTCCCACAAGATACCTCATAACCCTTTTAGTTGCCTCCCAGTCCATTCTTGTAGGCTCATTAAGGCTTCTACTTAAAACTCCTACAACTGCAGCTATGTCAGGTCTAGTACTGTTCATAAAATAAATTAGACTAGTACAGTTCATAAAATAAATTAGACTGCCAACAACTTGTCTATAAGGAATATCTTTCTTAAACTCTCTCTTCTATGGTCTTGGTTGATCATCAATAATTATAATTCTTTCCTCTAAACTCTCCTCGTTTAATTTCTTTAGATCCATTGGAGTAGAGCAACTGTTGGCTTTCTCCATCTGAATTTTTTCTAATATGTTCCCTATGGCTTCTTTCTGTGTCAATTTTATTATCCTCTTGCCTGTATCTCTCTCCATCTAAATTCTTAAAATATATTTGGCCTCTCCAAGATCTTTCATATCAAATTGATTTCTCAAATCCTTTTTCAATTTGTTAATTTTCTCTAATGATTTACTCAATACCAACAAATCACAACATAAATAACAATGAAAATAACTCCATCCTCATCTTCATACAAGTATATAGAGTGGTCAGAAATAATTCTGATATACCCGAGATTGGTTAGAAATTCGTCTAGTTTCTTGTTCCATTATCTTGGAGCCTGTTTCTGCTCGTAAAAGGATTTTATCAACCTGCACACTTTACTCTATTCTCCTTCCTCCACAAACCCCTCTCGCTGCTTGATGAAATTTTTTTCCTCTAGTTCTCCATAGAGGAAGACGGTTTTGATGTTAATCTGATGTATCTCCATGTCTTCCGCTGCCGCCAAACTGAGTAGAATGCTGACCGAGGGAAATCTGACAACTGCTCTCCTCATAGTCAATCCCTTCCTTTTTAGTATACCTTTTAGCGACTAATCTGGCCTTATACCTCTCAATAGTGTTGTCATGATTCAGTTTGAGTTTGAAGACCCACTTACATCCGATTGGTTTTCTTTTTGGTGGACCGTCCACCAGCTCCTAAGTATTAGCCTCCATGATTGAGGCCATCTCCTCATTAATAACAGTCACCATTTATTTGATTTTGTTGCTTTCTGAGCTATTTATTGCTTCTACGTATATCTGTGGCTCGTTAGGGTGTGACAGCTTGATAACCTTGCCGTTGAGGTATCTTTCTCGAATTCTCTTGTTGCTTTTTTGTGTTTGGCATTTTTGGATTTCTTCTTTCCTTCTCTTCTTCTCCCCTATCCATGGAAGCTATCAATCCTCTTTTTTCATCTCTTATTTGTGATTCTGTCAGAAACACATCTTCAAATATCTATTTTTTCCGTTTGAAATCTCAACAGGATCTGATTCTCTTTGTTGGATTGTCTCCATAGGGATTGATTCTATATCTTTTCTTAGGTCTCCTTCAATTTTGATTTTTATCACTTTGGTATATTTGAAGGGATCTTCAGATTTTCCCTCATCCATCACTAAAAGTGCTTTACCACAATGATGTCTTTCTTCTCAAGATCATATACTCTACACCGCTTTACATTATCTTCATATCCTAGTTGATATCTGGGCTTCCCTCTTGCATCTAGTTTCTAATTAGTTTGTCTTGTCGGAATTTAGACTATACACCTTACTACTAAAGACTTTTAAATGAGACTGATATGGTTTTCTACATGTCCATCTCTCCTATGGTCTCTGATTTTTGACAGCTATTGTCAGAACTGTGTTTCTGAGATAGTTTGCACAATTCATTTCTTCAGCCTAGAAGCGTCTTCCTACCTTTTTATCATTTAGCATACACCTTGCACTGCCACCAAGAGTTCTATTCTATCTTTCAGCCTATCCATTCTGTTCTGGATTATTTGGAACATTTTTTTTTGTTGTTGTACTCCTTATGTTCTTAGATATTCCTCAAACTGATTCGAGGTATTTTCCCCTCTATTATTAGTTCTTATTCTCTTTATAGGAATTCCGTGTAATTTTTCACTCCAAGCCTTATATTCTATAAAGCGATCTGCAGCCTCAGATTTATGTGTAAATAAGTATACTTTAGAGTATCTCGACCAGTCATCTGTTATAGTTAACATGTACCTACCTTTTCCCTCCAGGTGATGGAACCTTGGCTGGCCCTTATATCTCAGTGTTAACTAAATCTAGTACACTCTCTCTTCTATAGGTGACAGTTTTAGGAAAAGGTAGTTTATGTATTTTTCCTTGGGCACATCCGATGCAATTACCCAAAACCTCATCATCTCCAAACTTCATTCCTTTTTTCACTCCATAACTTTTGATTTATTTAAACCTTTCTGAATTCACATGCCCAAGTCTTTTATGCCATATCATCATTTAATTTGGACACGCATACAATAGTCCCTTCTTTTTATTACTCAAGATCAGTTTAAACATTCTTTGACTTCCCTTCACTACAGTAAAATAGACACTACTATCTAAGCTAGTTGTAAAGACTCATTTTTTTGTGTTTGTTTCAAAACCTTTATCATCTAATACAGCGGTGGATATCAGATTTTTGTTAAGTTGAGGTATGTAAAGGATATCTGACAGAATGACTATAGATACTTGTCCTATCTACGTGGACTTTTAGATCCACAAATCCCACGAAGATTGTGGTCACAACTCTCCCATCCCCGTACTATATCTCAACCGATGGGATCTTTCTAAGTTTGGTAAACCATCTCTTCTCTCTGCACATATGCCTGGAAGCACCACAATATATGATCTAGCCATCCTTGAGAAACTCTTTCATACCTCTGAAGGCACACTTTTGCCTTCTTGGAATCTCCGATTCTGTCTCCTTCTCCTCAAGCTGTTCGTTTAGGAGAAGATCCCTGACCTCGTCATCGAGCTCTTCTATCTTATTCTCTTGCACTTGTGTTGCCACAAGAGCCTTTTACTTTCCTTGTGTTGAAAATAGTATTTTCGACATTTATATTTCTGTCTGTACATACTTCCAAACACCTTTAAGTGTGAGACATCCTGTTTTCTCTCGGTCCATCTTTCATAAGGTGTTTGACCTTTCACCGCCGAGGTGAGGACTCTATTCCTAAGGTAATTAGCATAGTTGTTGCTCCTGCCGATAAGCGTTCTCTTATCTTTTTATCGGATAGCATGTTTCGGGCACTATCATTTAATGTCTCATTTAATCTCTTGACTACACCATTTTATTCGTGATTCTTTGGGATAGTCATTTGGTGTTGAACCCCTTCATCTTTTAGAAAATCCTCAAATTGATTGGAAGTGTATTCCCCCACATTACCACTCTTAACTCTCGTTATAGATGCCTCATGAAGCTTCTCACTCCATGCCTTATACTCTTTAAAATAAGTTGGTGCTTCAGATTTTGCTTCCAAGAAATAGACTCTGGAATACCTAGATCAGTCATCAATAATAGTAAACATAACTCTCTTCCCTTCAACTGGTGGCACTTTGGTCGGCCCCCATATGTCAGTATAAACTAGATCTAAGACTTTTTTTCATTTATAGGTTGCAGTTTTTGGGAAAGGTAATCACTGGGCCTTACCTTGAGCACATATACCTTGAGCACATCCACTGCAGTTATTTAAGGTCTCATTATCACGAAACTGAATTCCCTTAACTACTCCCATCTTCTTCATTTCTTTTAGCGTATCTTGATGCCGTGCCCCAATCGTTTATGCCAAATCAACAAATCATTTACACCGCCATAGTAAACTCCCGTCTTTCCATTACTCAAATTCAGCCTAAACATTCACTGGGCCTTACCTTGAGCACATCCCTTTGAGCACATCCACTGCAGTCATCGAAGGTCTCATTATCACGAAACTGAATTCCCTTAACTACTCCCATTTTCTTCATTTCTTTTAGCGTATCTTGATGCCGTGCCCCAATCGTTTATGCCAAATCAACAAATCATTTACACCGGCATAGTAAACTCCCGTCTTTCCATTACTCAAATTCAGCCTAAACATTCCTTGGCTACCATTTTCGCCTGTCAAGTATACTTCATCCTAGTAGCTAGCCGTAAAGACTCTTTTCTTAGTCCTATTCTCAAAACCTTCATCATCTAAAATTGACGTAGAGAAAAGGCTTTTATTCAGCTGTGGAATGAAAATGACATCAGAAAAAGTGACTATTGATGTCTTAACTTCAACTAAGACATTAAAATCCACAAATCCCACTAAGCTAGTGGTTACTACTCTCCCATCCCCATACTCTATCTCTACTGTAGGGATCTTTCTCATCTTAGTAAACATTTGTTTTTCTCTACACATATGCATAGAGGCACCTAAATCAATAATTCGACCTTTTTCAGGAGCTTCTTTCACTCCGCCGAAGGCACACTTCTACTTCCTTAGAATCTCCGGCTTGGCTTTCATCTCCAACTCCTCGTTGAGGAGAATTTCTCCATCATCCTCATCGCAATCCTCTCCTATGACTTGTGTTGTCACAAGTGCCTTGATATTTCATCTGGCTGATCCACCGATCTGCCCCTCATTAAGTCTCAGCTCCGTCAGTCTAGTACACTCCGCCATGGCTGATCCACCGATCTGCCCCTCATTAAGTCTCAGCTCCGTCAGTCTAGTACACTCCGCCATGTAATGACAGAGCTTCTTACAATAGTGACAAATCCTCTTTGGAGACCTAGATCCCCATCCATCAGATTGGTTTCCTTTCCCTCCTCCACCAAAGTTTCCATAATGTTTTTTGGAATCCTTATTCCTCCAATCAGTTCCCGCAGCCAATGCTTGAACACTCTTTCCTCCTCTCCGGATCTCAATTGTGTTTTCCAGAACCAAAATCATCCTTATAATCATCTGGCATCATCCGGCAGTTTCATTAGTAAAGTATTCACCGATTCTTTCTCAGTCTCCTGTTTCTTCACCCCATGGATCTAATGATTCTTCTACAACTGAGCGGATAAGGCGGATGAATGTTTTACCGGTGGTGATTGTGTAGTACCGGTGGTGACTATGTAGGGCAAGGATCAAATACTGGTCAAGTCACACGCAAATCTTTTTGTCAGAAGCTAAACTGCTTCTTTTCTTAGTCTTGTCTCTTGCTTCCTTTCTTAGTCTTGTCTCCTTGTTTGCCTAAAGGAAGCCATGGCTGTCTATGTCCAAGTCTTAGTGACTCCAACAAGTGTTTAGAATCAAAGTGACAACTAGGAAAAGTAACTTGAAAATACTTTTCAGTATTAGAGGCAGAGGGAGAGGGAGTAGTAGCATGTTATAAATGGTGAGAAGAAACCTTGTCATTCGTAATTTTTGTGAAGTAAACTATGTTGTTTTTCACTCCTCCCGATTCAACCTTCTTTTTTTTATCAATATTTGAACTCGAATAATTACGGTGTATTGAAAAATGTGAAGAATACTCCGTTTAGTGTTTGAACTCCGATGGTTTTTGTTTTTATATAAATGTGATAAGTACATTATGTATCGCTTTTAGTGTTTTTTTTGCCGCTTAAAACATCTTTTATTCGTACACGCCTGTCGGATTATGAATCTGGTGGTTTCGATTGAAAGTCAAGATTCCCACCTTCCGATTGGCGATCTCCATGTGAAAATCAGACAAGGGTGTATGGGGAAAAGATGTTTTAAGTGGCGAAAAAATTATTAACACAAATAGCGATACACGGTGTACCTCTTTTCTTGTTTGAAATACAACGATTGTTGACATACGTAAAATGTACCGTTCGATACCCCAATGTGGGGTGCACCCACACTAAAATAGGTGACAAATTGGACTCACCAACCACTATTTCCGGGCTGGTGGCGCAGTCGTTAACACATTCACATTTATTGTGGAAGGTCTCAGATTCAACTCTTGGCAAGCTCATCATTCCCTTCAACAAGATCGTCCACTCTATCCTCTGTCCCTCGTTTCTACGAGAATATTAACAACAATTACTGTTCTCTGTGTTATGAATGTGGTAAGGGAGTTATGAATGTGGTAGGCAGAAAAGGATGAATAAGATGAAACTATAGATGCAATAAGTTCAAATTTGACTGACCTGACAAATTTGGCGTTAAATATGGGGCGAGAATTGAGCTCGTAAGTCAATTTTCTCTTATTATTGATCTTTTTCTCTTAATATAGCTCTTTCACGTCTTAAGTTTTTGTAATCTGATGGAAGTGGAAGTTTCTTATTCCTTAAAAATTGGATGAACATGTCATGTAGGACAAAAGTATTACATTTTAATTTCGCAAGACATTTTAGTAAGAACGGGTCAAAGGAATCGAGGATGAAACCGGTGGAACTTCAACGTGGACCGTTTTTAGCATAAAGAAAAAAAAAATACCAATTAGTGTTAAGAAAAAACAATTACTAAAATTAGTGGTATTTTACAATTAGTATTGTTTTACAATGAGTATCCTTGGCTTTTTTTTATTCCAAGGGGCAATAAAAGCGGGCACCTAATTATTGTTATTAACGCTAATGACAATTCACGGTGTACCTTAGTGGCTAATTTTCATTAAGGAAATTGAAACGTGGCAGTTGTTCCTCTCTCTCTCTTCCTCTCCCTCTCCCTCTCCTAGTCTGTATTAGTTTCATTTCTTTTCCATATGATGTTTTTTTTTCTTTTTTATTATTTTTTTGTCGATGTTATATGAAAGGCAAGTAAAGTTCATCGATAAAGTAAAATACGACACAGAAACAATGTTTCAGAGACTGAAGAGAGCAAATAATAAAGGACAAAAGATTTCAGATCGTTGGGAATTTCTTTTTCCTTTCATTTTATTATGGTTCATTCAGATAAGATATTTACCTTTAGAGTTTTAAACAAATGGTTAACTTTATTAAAAAGCGCGATGGTAAACCATCTCAGTCCATGGGAACAAAAGAAAGTAGCACGGAAAAAACTCAAAAACTACATGTCGGGGGAAGAAACAAAAACAATAAGCAAGGCAAAAGCAACGAAAACACGAAAAGATGGCTAGTAGACGGAAAACACCCAAAAAAGCAAAAAAAAAACAAATGAAACATCAAAGGAAAGAGCTAACACCTATTAACAAAAACCCAACATAACTAAAAATCTAAGCAAAGCAACCACGTAAGTCCCCGAAGCGCGGAGGAGCACGAGGAGAGAGTTTCGGGACACGTCGACGATCCATATCCGCAATAGACGATCCAAAGAGGATAAAAGCCTGCACTCGCTGAAGGGCCACCGATAAACGTTGACGGTAAAAGGAAGTAAGTATTGAAACCAACGGGCTCCTAGGTCCCCGCCGCTCGAACGAACGCCGACCACAAGCACGGAGGAACTCGTCCAAAGCCACACCCAAAGAACCAAATATCTCGACCGCCATTGGAATGAAACCATCTATAGCATCGCGATGGGCATAATCACGCTCATTCCTCTTAGCCGCGTCGCATGGGGCCACACCCACATGTCCAGCAGCGTGACTGACACTGTATTAGAGGTAGGGTTCTGCAATTGTGTGTTCTCTATTGACCCACAGAATGGGCAGCCTATGTAAAGCCTCTAGGATAATATTTGCCCCTTTCACTTTCCCACTAACTAAGTGCCACCCAGGCACACAAATATTTTGACCACCCTCACCCCTGTGAGGAGCTGACTCCTTTGAGCCAAACGCAAAAAAAATCACTGAATTTTCTCCCCTGAGCAGTAGGTTATGGCTGGTCAAAGATGACCTTTATAGTTACAAGCTCTCTTAGAGAGAGGTACCTAAATTTCACTAAGTCCTAGTCTATCAACTCACGTCTACCTACAACTAAACCCTAGTCCAATAGGAACACTGTATAGTACAAAAAAAGGTACAGTGGCCGATGTACTTTTTGTACGGCTATTGTACGACATGGCCTTCAAGGTGACGCCTATCAAATCCAAGCCATGGTTTCTCCTCCTATCTTCCCCGATATCTAATAATGTAGCGCCACATGGCATTGCGTGACGCTATCTCCAAAGGCCGCCAAAAAACTCATTCCGGGTGGCGGCTGCAACGACGGCCGTCTGATCAATTAAATTTACATGGTTCGGATTCGCATCTGTGCATGAATTGTTTCACATGCGCCTCTTTGTCAAATTGGTATGTTTCAGCCGACTTATTAAACAATAATTACTTATCAAACCTCGTAAGTGTATCGTTTCATCAATGCCTTAATGATTAAGGCGCTATACTGAGCCCGAAGGTCGCAGGTTCAAATCAAGTTTGGGACACCCATTTTGGTCAAAATGCTCTCAACTCCAATCTGCCACCTTCTAAATAAGGCGACAATGGCGTGTCTTTGATCCTCTCTCTCTCTCTTTAGAGTCTAACTAAAATAGAGAAGTGAACTATTAATAACCTCTTTTCAACAAGTTCGCCAAAACAACGTCACCAAATGTACGCCGCGCACCATCAAGTAATACTATGTCAATCCGACGGGAAGAAATAATGTTGGAAACTTTCTGACGGACAGAATATCCCCCCTCAGAAGCGAAACTAGCAATGGTGTCTGGAATAGTGTCGTGCGCTTGAATCAACTCGCCTCCGTAGGAGCAATGAAGCAAATGAACGCCGCCGGGCTCAAGAACGTGGTCACATGAGCAAACAAGAGAGCCAAGCAAAGGTGGGTGAGGGAGGCCAAGGCGAAACCTAAGGGCCATGGTGAATTTAGCCCGGGTGAATTGGAGGGTAGATAAGATAGGGATAGCCAATAGCCAAGCTCCAAAACCCGGTCCACCACAAGAAAGAATGCGTGCACGCGAATTATCATAAGGAAGCGCCTCGATAAGCTCGGACTTAATAGCGGCGACAACCTTATGAGAAATAAATTCCTGAACAAGTGCAACTGATGTCGAGACAAGAGTGGAAAGAACTGGCATATCCGCGATAGCAGTAGGAGTAAGAGAACGAGATGCATCGAGAAGGGACCACTGGAAGGCGAGCACACTGTTCGAAACTCGGGGTACAACGGTAAGAATGGGAGTGTCCCCAGCGAAAAAACGAGAGACAATAGTGGAGGCAACAAGGCACCAACTTCCCAAATAGGCAGCGGAAGCAACACATGACGTCGACAGTAAATCCAAACCACCTGCAAAGACTTGAAGAGAGGCATGGATACCGGCTGCAGGCCCAGACTCACGATCAAAAGCCCCACGACCTAAGAAAGTATGAAAGATACCCATGAGGCAATCATTAAATGCAGAAAGGGACGACACAAAAGTAGGAGTGGGAGGGGAAGTACAAGTAAGGTAGGAGGGGCGATGGGGGAAACACCGGGGCAAAAGTGCAAAAGCCACTTAGGGATCAGAAAGGTTAGGAAGGTCATCCACATGGGAAAAATCTGTCTAAAAAGCAGAATCAAGAAATTGCTTGATGTATAGATCGAAACCAAGCGGGCAACCTAACACACGAATTCCATCGGATGGAGGAGTCGTCTGAAAACCAGAAGGGGGAGTGAAAGAAGAATGAAGGAGGGGGAGTGAAAGAAGAAGGAAAAGCACAGGGAGACCAAACAACAAATTTAGTGGGAGGGGGAGTGAAAGAAAAAGGAAGGAGGGGGAGTGAAAGAAGAAGGAAAAACACAGGGAGACCAAACAACAAATTTAGTGGGTTGGACAGAAAGATTAAGTTCGGCCAAACGATCTTTGAAAAAGGCATAGGCCGGTAAAACTTGGTCCAAAGGACCAATAATGTGTGTGTCGTCTGCAACTGAAGGGAAGAGGCAAGATAGAAAGGCGGCCGCGGAAGCTTGGAGGGCCCGGTAATGAGCAAGGGCAAACAAAGGCCCCCCTAGAGGATCGCTCGACGAGTGCCAATCGTGGAAGAAAGGGGGACCAAATCACCATCAGTGGAAAAGGAGAGGTTGCTGCTCAAAGAATAAAAAGCCCTCACAAAAAGAAATATCTAGACAATTGGAGAAGTTGCAACCATAAGCTCGAAAAAAATGGCATTATGATCCACTGTATTGAAAGCATTAGAAACATCAACTTGAAGGACTAAATAATACGGATGGGCATCTAACAACGTTGAATCCCGTAGACCACAGCTTCGCAACCTCCCTGGGTTGCCACTCCAAACTAATGAGGAGAGAAATAATCATGGAAAGCGGGTTAGAGCTGGATGCAGATGGCACGGGCCACCAATCGGTACAAGCACTATGATCCACTGTATTGAAAGCATTAGAAACACCAACTTGAAGGACTAAATAATCCGGATGGGCATCTAACAACGCTCGAATCCCGTAGGCCACAGCTTCGCAACCTCCCCAGGTTGCCACTCCAAACTAATGAGGAGAGAAATAATCATGGAAAGCGGGCTGGAGCTGGATGTAGATGGCATGGGCCACCCATCGGTACAACACCTCGCCCACGGCAATAGGACGGATTCCCCCAATGGGTTTGGTGAGAGCTACAAGGCGCGAGGCCGTGAGGAGATCACAAATACGAGAGGGGATAGTGCCACCGACAATAAGAGAACAAAATCGAAAAAACATATCAAAACCCTAGGTTCCTGATTCCGGAGGCAAAATGTCGCGAAATAACTTTAGAGTGGTATGCATTTAAATGGATTGATAAATTTGTACTTTAGTGGGGGTTATTGGAGTTTTAAATATGAATTGGGTACAAATTGTTGTATAGAGTGGTGTGCATCGAATTAAAACCTTTTACTACGAGTACTGAGTGGATAGAAGGTACACCGTGTATCGCTATTAGTGTTAATATTATTTTCGCCACCTAAAACATTTTTTTCCGTACACACTTGTCTGATTTTCACATGGGGACCGCCAATTGGAAGGTGAGAATCGTGGATTTCAATCGCAACCGTCAGATCCATAATGTGACAGGCGTGTACGAAGAAAAGATGTTTTAAGTCGCAAAAAAAACATTAACACTAAAAGCGATACACGTTGTAGTGGGTGAGGGCATCCGTACGACCAGCATGTTTAAGTTTTGAGTTGTTAACATGACCGAAATTGAGGCGTGACAAACAAAGCAGTTGAATAATAAGACGAAATAGATGAGCGAATCAAAAGACAATTACGTCGGAGGTGGTGTAAGACTAAGATCGCGTTGACATCTAATGGAACCCGCCCAAATATTGCCGCGTTAGCGGATTTTCTAGGGTTTTTTGACACGTCAGTGGGAGGGTCAAGGTAAAATGTGGCTTTCGGAAGGTCTAAGCGGTGCAGATTCGGTAGCGCTTGGCTAAAGAAGCGACACGCGTACTTACGGACAGTCGAGAATTTTGGTCGTAAAACTAAAAGCTACATGAACGAAGAGTTACGCACTAAATAGATTTGTGACATTTTATTGTGCAGTTTTTAGTGCGCTGTCCTTTGGTGTAAGTGTGTGATTTAGGGTCAAGTTCCATCAGTTGGGGTAGTTTACAAAAATCCGCGACTATCCATATCAGACCATACTGCTTATTTTGTTTTTATACGCGAAACAACATTACAGAGAATCTTGCCAATACTCTCCGAAGGTCTGGGAGGTAACATTGATCGTCGGATATTCATCCGCGAGGCGTTCGCTTCATTTTTCTTTGTAGCTGACAACGTACTCTCCTCGTAGGAGATGTAGGAGGTGGGTTGGCATCTACAGAAAATAATTAATCGCGACACGTTGGACGATTAAGCTACGTGTCACGATAGGAAACCAACGAAAATTGACAAAATATGCACATGGTATGTACCTTTCAAAATGCAACTGAAAATAAAATATAATCTCGAAACCATCCTTCGTCGCGCTATTTCTGGCAATGCTCTTAGGTCACACTATTTCCGGCTAAGGATTTTCGTCATGTTCGAAAACAGGATCTTTAAAAAATGAACTGGCGTATAAGATTGGCATTTGCAAAAAGTACAAATGTTCTATCCTATTATGACTTTGTACGCAAGTACATGGTATGTAAGGGAAGGTTTGAAGTGAAATTTGTTGGTGTGAAAAATTTGAAGGATATTCAATATCGGACCGTAGCTTACGTGGTGCCACTCAATATATGGCATAGTTTACAGACTCTTCGTGATAGAACATCGACTCCATCAACCCGACCCGTATAGTTGGTCGTACGATTACAGAAACGACTAATGGAACTTGACTCTTAGTCGCAAGTATTACATAGTGTGTAGTTTCTTTTGAGTGGTAGCGGTTAAGGTTTTTTAGTGTTTAACTGGCAGATGTTCATTGGCAAGTTTTCAATTAATTTGACTATGTACAATTGAAATGCCAATGTTGAATCCTTTTATTTCTGGTTGCTTTCATGGCGATGAATGTACCCTTTCATCACATTGCACTATGAAGTGACTACCTTCCTCTCCCTATCTCTCTCTCTATGTACTACTGTAGTTATCCCCCTTGCTGTTCATTTCACATTGATTTTATGTACTCAAATGGTTCACCATCAAGCTTTCTTGTGAAGCTTATTATATTTCTTTTCAAATATGAGTTTCGTGTAATATTGTTGAAGAAAGAGTACAATTCCAAACTTCCAATGGCAGAGAGAATGCAGTAATTATCTGGATGGCAAGCTAACATGTTACTTTTCAATTATTAAACGTTTTTAAAGATTTCTTAGGGTTCTTGAGGATCCTACTATTTAATGTTCCTATTCAAATGAACTGGGTAGATTTTTTTCGGACTAAACATATCCATCAAATAAAATACTTGGAGAAAACCGTACAATCAGAGTAAACCGATGAAAAGAAAGCTATTACAAATTTCATACGTCGATGGTAAATATGGGTCAATGAAGGCAAGTCTATTTTCATGTTTTCGTACGGTGAATTAATTTTACTCGATTAGTTAACTTGTTTCATACATGAGTTTTCTGATTCATGAAATAGATTCTAATCCATATTAAAGGCGTTTCTAGTTCATACTGAAATTAGTTCATCCTAAAAGCAATTCCAGTTCATACTAAAATCAATTGTAATTCATACTAAATTCAATTCTAGTTCATACTAAAATCAATTGTAATTCATACTAAAATCAGTTATAATTCATAATGAAAATAAAACTTTATCTCAAATGAAATACTTTGGGAGAATCGTAGTGACAAAGTGAATAAGCGATATTAAAACCTATTACAAATCTGTCAACGATCGGTTGTTGGTTTTTATTTCTCGTTAAAATCTTTCTTATATCTCCAATGATGTATCCATAATTATATATCAAAAACCCGAAAAAAAAACCCATAGTTATACCTCCAAAACCATAGATCCATAAATACATCTCCAAAATCACACATCTAGACCTTCAAAATCACAAACCAATTTCAAAAAAAAAAAAAAAAAAAAAAATTACCAAAAATCTCCAAATTAAAGTTCTAAATCACAAAGACATAATTTTCAACCACAAAACAAATGAAAAGTTCTCAAAAAAAAAAAAAAAAAAAAAAACAACAACAAAAAAACTGATAGTCAAGTCCTCTATTTACCCTCAACCAGACAATTTGGTAAAAAAAATAAAAAAAAAAAAAAAAAAAAAACGGGGTTAAAACACATGGACTCTAAAACCCTTAAACCCCAAAAAACTTATTTTTTACACTGAAATCGAAGGCTAACTATAAAACCTACCATAAAAGGTTAAAAAAAAAAAAAGACATACTCACAATATGGTTGGTCGTGAAATTTCCATTATTCCATATTTTCTGGTTTTTCTTTTGTTGGTTTTTCTTTTTTTCCTTCTTTTTAATTTAGGCGTTTTTTCCCAACATCCACAGTAATTATGGAACTGATTGTCATCCGGCAGATAGGACAAAGTGGTCGAGACGATTTTTTTACGGTTTCAATGCATTTCGTACACCTGTATATAGTAAAACAAAATCAAATAAAAACCACATCAGAAAAGGACAAAATTTAGCCATGGAAAAGATACAAAAAACTATAAGTGCACTCTGTACGCCTGTACATAAAATAAAGTAAAAAAAAACCCATGTCAGAAAAGGACAAATTTAGCCACAAAAAAAATACAAAAAACATAGTTTTTTAGTGTGTTTTGTACACCTAAATACGAAACAAAACCACATCGGAAAAGAACAAATTTAGTTACAGAAAAGATACAAAAAACATATGGAAACGTTTCCACCAAAAAAAAAAAAAATACTAAGAAAACACCAGTCTTTCAACATGAATTTCTTGAATGCCTCTTCAGTTTTTTAAAAGATTTGAGTAGACCAGTATTGTTCTAAACAGAAAAATGCTATACAGAAAATCTTTAGGATACAAACAAAAAAAGTTAAAAAAAAAGTTTTCTTCGTTGCTAAATTTTGCCAAGTTATCATAACATATCTCATTCAAAATTCCCACCAAAATGACTTACTATTAGACAGAAAAAAGGGAAAGGAAACAGCAAAACTATCTTATCTGGTCTTCGATTTCTCGCTCAAAAATTTACCACTTTTACATTTCTTAACATTTTCCTTTCTTATAACTTTTTCTTAAGTTTTTACTCTTTACTTTTTCCTTTTACATTTCCTTGTCCTCCTCCAACAATAAATTCATTCATGAGGAATGACATGCAGACAGAAAAAAAGGGCAAACAAAAGACAAGAAATAAAAACAGAGGAATTTGATCACATACAGAGAAACCATTTTTTCCACCTAAGATTTAGCTCAAGATAAAGAAATAAAAACCGAAAAACTTTACAAAACTTATAAAAACTTTAGGAGTAACAATATTCTCCCACTGAAATCGTGACTTGAGAATGAAGTACAGTACTAGAAGAGGGGAACCGTAAGAGAAAAAGGTAAAAAATAAAACAAAAAATAATAATCATAACAATAAATATAATAATAATTATAATAATAATTATGATAATAATTATAATAATAATTAATAATAATAATAAAAAAAAAATCATCAAACGAGAAGCACATTTTTACTAAATATGCAACTCGAGAATAAAAATTTCAGTACTAGAAAAGGGGAGACGGGGAAAAAAAACAGACGGCAAGAAGTATTTTCATCAAATAAAAAACGGAACCATTCTCCTAACTAAAGATAGGATTTGAGGAAGAGAAGATTCAATAGGATCGTTGAAAAAAAAAGGCAAAAAAAGAAACGGAGGGGAGGAATAGAGGAAGGGATAGGACTTACGTAGACAAATGTGAACAGGGCAAAATCAAAGCATCTCTCTCTGCTTCAAAACAAATGGCACAAGTCGATTCCTCAACTTCATTTTGCCATTTTTTCCCATTCTCTAAATATTCTGACCCCGAACTTGAGTCCCATGACGGTCCTCCTCCTTCTCCTCCTCCTCCTCGTCCAACACCAGAAGCAACATTTTCTTCCAAAAAATATGGAGGAAAAGTAGAATTTGACTGAAAAATCTCTTGAAAAACGTCATTTTGAGGCGGTACAGATTGCGTATTTACAGAATACGGAGTGTCCCAGAAAAAGTCGGTCGAAGGGAGACTTTCAGTGTATCCAGAATAGCCAGAGGAAAAATTATTATTCTGATTCTGAGGGAGAACAGGAGCATAATCAGAATATCCAACATTATTACCGTTTCCAAACAGATGAGGGGGAGGAGGAGGAGGAAAAGGAGGAAGAGAGTTTAGTCGAGGAGGATGAGGAAAAGAAGAACCAGAATTTAGAGGAGGAAAATCAGTACCAAAATGTCCTGAATTCTGTGTTTCCCCACTAACTGACTGCCTTTCTGGTTCAGAAGAGCGTGAAGAATTGACTTCTGGTGGGAAGAAAAAAGGAAATATCTCCTGAAGATTAGCTCCAGGGACGGTTCCTTCACCTGACCAAACACCTCTCACATTGGTACTGAATGATGTCATTTCCCTAGAGGAACCTTCTCCTAACCTCCCAGAATGTGCATCCTCCGTGTAAGATGGCCTTTCATTAGCCACACTATTAATCTTCGCTTGTAAAATCGCCAATTTCTCTTCCCTTTCCCACTGTCGAGCTTCCTCCTCTTGATTTTTCATCATCTCCTCGATCCTCTGCTTTCTCTCCATCTCTTCTCTCTCCCGAATCCTTCTCTCTACCTCAAGAATTTCTTGTTCCTCTAACTCCTTCCTCCTCTTCTCTAGTGCCCTTTGGTATTCTTCTTCCTCTCGTTCCTGTTTTAATCTCGCCTGTCTCTCTGCTTCTGCCCTTAGGGCAGCTTTTTCTGCTACCTTCTTTGCCTTGTTCGCTTTCTTTTCTTTCTCACTTAAGACTTTATCCTTTCCTCCTGTCTTTTCAGAACCAGTCCTTGTTTGAAGTCCAGCATTTTTGCTTGATGACTCCTTTTTACCATCATTTCCAGACTTTTGGGACGAGTTGTCTTTACTTACTGTCTCGCCTTTACCAGGTTCTGACTTTTCCTTCTGTGACCTGCCTTCATTTGTTGACTCTCTTTCATTCTTACTTTGTCCTCCTTGTGCTCCCTTTTTAACTGAAACCTCCTTTTTCTTCCCCTCCTGAATAGCTCCTTGAGACTTATCTTTTTTATTCGTATTTTTATTAGTCTTTTTATTAGGATTGTTCGAATTCAGCTCTTTCTGCTTCACAAAAAAAGCAAAAAACGACAAAAACAGCTTCTAAAACGATTAAAAGTGTAAAAAAGGAAAACACAATATAAGAAAGTTAAAGAAAACACAAAATGTAAAAAAAGTTAAAGAAGAATCAATGTTAAAAAGTGAAAGAAAGTAGATAATGTTAACATGGAAACAGAAACAATGATTCAACTCACACTTCAAAAGGAACCAGAAAAGAAAAAAACGCAGAAACGGAAAAAAACAAGTGTTGCAGTCTCCAAGATTCTTTTGCTACCAAATTGCACATATCTGCAATGG
>JBBHKE010003144.1:126611-161611 GCA_037447655.1 Zygnema cylindricum | reverse complement strand
ACAGGTCAATTCCAGAAGCAGTGACAGAAAGGGGAGGGGGGAAATGGGGACCCAAAATTCAAGAAAAACACCGGCTTTGTTCATGCATACAATAAACAAAGGAGTCAAAGTTCATTGAGTCAGATGAGGAACACACCAACCTCTAAATGATAAAACCATACTCATAAAAATCCCTTTCCTTATCTAAACTACCGGAACATTCAGACACACTCAAATATTTTCCCAAAAGGCTGATTTGAGCTTTACGGGGAAAAGTTTAGTGGAAAACAAGGCCCAATAATTTTCAGTCGAAAAATTTGAAGGCCATATTATTAGCTTTAACACAAACGAAACCCTCTTATGTCGAAAAAAAGATAATTAAGACGTTGTAAGCTGGTGTCTCGCCTTTCTGATTTTTAAAAATATCAATTTGCAGATTCGATCTTTGCCGAATATATTTGCTGAATTTTCTCGAATGGTGAACATTTGTAGAATGAATGTGGTAACTATGAGTAAAACCCTCTTTATCTCCCCTTCTCACAATGACTCTGACGTGACAAAAGTCACGCCACAAAAGGAGGCGAAGAACTCACTCTGAAGTAAAGCAAAGGTGGCAAGTTCGTTGGTTGCATAATTCGCAGTTTTTTGAGCACTCCACGCATACAAGTCTACTGCAAAAATTGCAGAGGAATATGGATGGTCCAATTTGTGTTTGTCGATGTTCTCCGATTAACTTTTTGCTTCCTTCCTTGAGAGGCTCCCACCAACATTTATTTTCTTCCACTCCTGTATTCCCATAATGTAATTTAGCCTTCTTTTTCTGAACACAAACCTCCTTTGGTTCTCGATTTCCAATATCATGCTTTGTTTTTACATATTTACATAAGCAGCTGAACGAAAAATTTCTGATACACCAGAACTCCTGTATCTGCACACAAAAAAAAGCTTCCGTATCCTTTATATGTAAATTATAACTACACGGAATGGCCTATATATGCTATGAGGACTCCGTAACAACTGATATTGGCATTTAAGTCAAGGTAGAAAAACAAAAGAAAAATCTTACCTGGTCCAAAAATTACCAAAAAATCTGAAAACTGACCATTAAACATAATTCAAAGAGAAAAGACATGAGATAATGACATTATTACTTTGATAATCACATAAAAGCAAGCACCTGTCCAGTAAGACAAGAAAGGAAGAGAGGAAAATGGGAAAAACACAACCACTCAACAGTCGAACACAGAAGGCAATAAGGTTTTAAGTAATTACCTTAGTTGGATTCATAAAAATCTGGAGAGCTTTTCTCCATATCTTCGAGGAGAGGATTTCGACAGCTAAAGATCCTTGGGTAGATGGTCGACAAAGAACTTCTTTGAGAGTTTGTGCCGCTGTCAAAAAAAGTTTTGGTTCCTTGTAATACTGACTAACTACAATTTTGTCAATAATTATAACTGCTGCTATTCGACCTTTCATCCATCGACTACCATCCTTTAAATACTCAAAGGATAGCTTTAAAGCCTGCAAAAGTTTAACAGGTTTAAAATGAGCGAATCAAAAAGATGTTTTGATTCCTTGTAATACCGTTTATACATAATTTCGTCAAATAACTATAACTACTACACCGCTCATCGTTATTAGCGTTAAAGTTTCTTTCGCCACTTAAAACATTTTTTCTCCGTGCACACTTGTCGGATTGTTAATCAAAGACCGCCAGTAGGAAGGTGACAATCTTGCCTTCCAATAACAACCATCAAATTGACAATCCGACAAGTGTGCACAAAGAAAACAGGTTTTAAGTGGCGAAAAAAACTTAACACTAATAACGATTAGCGGTGTAGTGAAATACAATTTTTCAGATACTCAAAAGGATGATGTCAAAGCCTGCAAAGTTGACCAAATAAAAAATACATATACGTTGCAGGACATTTGGAGGAGACGGAAAGGGAAGATTGGAAGAGAGAAGGGGGAAACGGACAGGGAAGAGGGGAGAGGGGAGGAGAGTGCGAGGGGGGGAGGAGAGGAGGGAGGGGGAGGGGAGCGGGAAAGGAGAGGAAGAGGGAGAGGAGAAGGAGGAGAAAAGGGATAAGTCCTTACAGGTGCGCCTGCGCTAGCAATAATATTTGGGAGTTCAGCCAGATACCAAGCATCGTTATAATCGAGAAAACTTATTAGTTTAGACCCTGAAATTTCCCACCTTCCAAATGATTATTAAATGCATTATTTGAATTAATATTATTATTTGGATTTTGTCATAAACAGTTCCTGTTCTTCTTTGCCTCTCAATAAAAATTTTTAGGGGAGAGGAGGAAGACAGGGAGGGGAAGAGGGCAGGGAGAGGGAGGGAGGAGAGGAGGGAGGGGGGGGAGGAGAGGGAGGGGAGAGGGAGGAGGAGGGGAAGAGGGGAGAGGTAGAGGAGGAAGGAGGGAGGGAGAGGAGGAGGAGGAGGAGGAGAGGGAGAGAGGGTGGAGAGGAGAGGAAAGAGGGAGAAAGAGAGGAGAGTGGAGGAGAGGGAGGGAGGAGGAGGGGGGTGGAAAGAGGGGGAGGGAGGAGAGGAGGAGAAGGAGAGGAGGGAGGAGGGAGGGAAGGAAGGAGGGAAGGGAGAGGACGAGACAAATGGAATATTCATATGGATAAAACTGGAATGGAATGGAAATATTCACCTTGATTTAATCTCCCAAGCGCCTTTGCTGCATGCAATGGTCCCCATTTTCTTCTACTCTTTCCTGTAGCCTCCAAAAGCGTACGATCTCGGACCATTTGAAGGAGAGGAGGAACATCAACCTAAAATGTGAAAAGAAACCAGGGTGCAAATATAAACATCGATAATTATTGGTTTTGAAACCCATTGAACCTATTTTTTTATACTCTTTTCTGTAGCCTCCAAAAGCGTTGAATGCTGAACCATTTCAACATCAACCGAAAATGTAAAGAAAAACCAAGGTACAGACATAAACAATAATAGTTTAGTTTTGCAAACTATTGAATCTTGTCAAGAATTATTTCGCTTAGTAGTCTGCAAAAGCAAGGCATAAGTAGATGTTTTCCTAAAGTCATCACCGGAAATCAAGAAGTCTGTATCTTCTAGCATCCTAAACCCATTTAAAAAAAAAGAGATTGCAAAATTGACCACAATACTAAATTAACAACCCTGAAAATCCTCCTCTACCAAATGCTTATGTCGTTGATTCCTTGCTTGCTAAAAAAAAAAACCCTAATACTTGCTTAATAAATTGCAAACACCAATCACCAAAAAGGTTAACGATAAGAGGAACAATTTCATCACACCTGTGAAAGCTCAATCTGCAAAAAATTAACTTCACAGAGATGTGATGTTGGTCTCCCTAATTTCAGCAATAAACTGACAGGAGGCACATATGGTAAGTGTAGATCTTCCTTATCTAACAAAAATGCTCTCACGTGTGCCCTGACCGGATAAACAAAAAAATTCTTTTTCGCAGACCAGAATTCTTTACTAAAAATTATAGCTTCACGCGTCAGTTTGCCACCTCTAATGGGAATATTCTGAGAGGAGAGGAATGCAAGAGGATTCCCGGAACCTTCCTTTTTATGAGCCTTATCACAAGCTTTGGGAAAGTACCACGAAATTGTCTGTTGTTTTAAATGTAGTTGTATGTGTTTAGTGATTTCAAATGAAGAATGAATTGCTGGGAATGGCAAAGAAATATTTGTTTCACAAGATCCATTTTTTTTTATTTGCCTCAGTTCTTGCTTCTGATCCTCAATCTGATACTGATTTTGGTTCAGTTCCTGTCTCTGATTTTGACTTTCGATATAGCCGGTTTTTTCTTTCTTTTCCTGGACTTCCGGAATGCATTCTTGCTTCTTCGTTTTAGAAGCATTTGGCTTCACCATGTTAACGAAACAACAAAAAAAAATAAAAATAGAGGTAATTAGAGGCCGTCAGAAGCAGTTTTCTTGGTCTTAGAGAGCAAAAATTTGGACGGACTGCAAAACAAGTTTGACGGAGACACAGGGAAAGGAATCTGATGTAAAAATTTTGTCAACAATCGCGCATGATACAAAGACAGTACGGATCCAAATGCAAGGAAGACTAAAAAATCTCAGAATGCTACAACAAGCAAAATTGCATACACGTTCCTTTCTTTTGCTAAATTAGGTTGGGAATTAGGGTAAGCAGAAAGGAAATGTACAGTACATGCAAGCAAGGAACAGGCAACCGTTCCAGCTATAGTTCGGTAACATGGCCAATTTGCAGCCAAATTTAAAATTTTCCTCTTGCAGGCACTTTGAAACCCACACGCTTCTTTGTGACAGTTCAATTCCTGAGAAAACTGCCATATATCCCATGAAACAACTGTCAATAACTGTCTATGACTGCACTGTACTTTCCAGAGAGAACGGGAACTTTTACAAGGCACAAAGATCGAGGGGGCAAAAGTACACGCGAACAGTTCCAAATATGTCGAGTACATGTCACTGTACTTCGACAGGAAAACGGACAGCCATGCATTTCCTATGTGATTTAGTTTCGTATTGAACACAGCCATTTAAACATGTGCAAGAATCGTGTGACGATGGGACGGCTACGGTATGACGAACGGTAGATCCAATTATATAAAGTTAATGTGCCCGGTTCAGTTTTACATTTGACAGCCGCGGTGGGCGCCGGTTCGGATTCCGGTTTGTCGCAACTCACAAAATAAAAACCATAAAGGTACAAACGGGGGTAAGAACAAAAAACATTTGAAGACCGCCTTAAAAAAGTAGGGAAATAATCAGCGAAGTGAATATTTTGGTTGCGCGCAGGTGCCTAGGTCAGTTTGTCAAAAATTGTACATTCTAAGTACACATTGGTACAAAGTAAGGGTACGGCCACATGTGGCTTAGGGTACCAATGCGTCTCAATGTACCAAGGTAAGGGTTCGTTTTCCTGTAAAACTTAAAGCCGTACCGCGTAAGTTTCAACCGTACAAAAAAATATAAAAAAGGAGAAGTACATTTTGCGTCATCATCGAATATAAGATGTACTATATGTTGTCGTTTTGTGTTATTCGACCCACGGCCACGCCAAAAAACGTCATCTTCAAACTTTTCTTTAAAACACAGGGCCGAAGTGTTTTAAAACAAGGTATATTCGACGATCTATTTAACAAGTCCGCCAAAATAGTTATTAAAAGTTCATTACTGCGAGTATTACCATATCCCAGTGTTGCACCTTGCAAAAAGTTTTGGTCAAGGTACATACTTCTCTGATTGCCCTACGTGTCGTCCTCCTGCTGCTCGGCGCCTAATGGCGCAAGCAGAGGCTCTGGCAGCCCTTTCCGGTCTTATCACACAGCGGAAGAGGGCGGACGCCTCCAACTGGGGAGACGCCTTCTCGCTTATGGACACATATGTTGAGGTGATGTCTCTGTTCCTCTTATCTCTCTCCACCTCCACTTTTCTCTCCTCTCTTTCTCACTCCCTCTCTCATTTTTTTGACTCAGTATTCAAGCGAAGAGGCATAAGTTTGCAATGCACTTAGGGGATGTATTTTCTAGGTGGTATGAAATTTAGAAATGTTACTAAGTAGCAGGAAATTGAAAAACCAATGTGGAAAGTTTACTCATGTATGTTTCACATGTTAAACCTATGTTTCTCAAAAAAAAATAAAAAAAAATAATAATAATAATATATATATATATATATATATATATATATATATATATATATATATATATATATATATATATATATATATATATATATATTTTTTTTTATATATATATATTTTTTATGTTTCACCTTTGAGAGTTGGGATGCGGTAATGGATTAGTGTTTAGGATTAGGGTTAGGGTTAGGTCTAGGATTAGGACTAGTGTTGAGATGAGGTTTATAACTATGGTTAGGACTAGGGTAAATATTAGGGCAAAGATTAGGGTAAGGATTAAGGGAAGGAGTGGGGTAAGGAGTAGGGGAAGAATTAGAGTAAGGATTGGGGCTAACATTAGGGCTAATAGCAACTAATGTTGAGATTAGTTCAGCAGGAGATTTAAAAGGCTTTTTTTCTTTTTTTTCACATTCATTCTCTTTTTTTTATTTTCCCTCTTTTAGGGGTTTAATGGCAAAATAGTCAGATTTTATCTGATTTTTATTTCTTACTCTCGGACAAAAATAATGGGGTAGATGCTGGATTTGGAGGAGCCTCTGTTGAAACTGAGAGTGATACACGTGGCAGGTACAAAGGGAAAGGTCAGTTTTTTAAAACTTATGAACTCCTAAACCTTTACAATACTCTAAATAACTTTTGAAAACCATGAAAATTTTTATAGAACTTTGAAAGCCCCACTTTTTTTTTCCTTTAAGTTGTAATGTTCACAAAGTGTTTTCATCTCTTTCGGTGATTTGTCAAATGCAGTCATTTGCAAAATTCCTTCATCACTTGTAAGGCTAAATTCAAGTATCTTAAAATACCTTAATTGTAAGTTTTTGTGTCTTTTTGTTGTTGTGGTTTTCTGTTTTTGAGGGGGGTTGGGACTTGTCTTTCAATCCAAATGCATATTTTTGGTTTGTGGTTGACATTTACAGCCCATTGCTGTTAGAGTAAAGGATTTATTAGTGAAAATGCGAATCTATAATGTATGATACTAATTTAGTGTAGGGAGACGTGGCGGACTGTAGTCCACTCCCTTAAATAGTTGTATTAACACTATTTTATGATTTCAGGCAAAAAAAGTCAATACCAAATCAGTGTTATTAACTCTAATAGCGATTGGCGGCGTAGTTTGCCGCAGATGAAAATTCAGTATTCTATATAGCTTGCATGTTTGATAGAATATTCCAGTCCAATGTGACTGGACCTCTGAATAAAGCCTTCAGCGCGCTAACCTCTGTGCCACCAGCCCGGATATTGGAATTGGCGGATCCAAATTATTATATATCAAGCGTGGGCGAAATCATTGTCTGGGACATCTTGCCGATTTTAACACAGGCAACACCGTGTTTACGACTTTCCTTAAATTCAGTTTTGTCCCTTTCGGTTTGTTTTCACTCCAAACCGGGCCAAATGCTCCATTGGCCATCATTTATTAAAGTTAAAAGCTCTAATAAAGCCATGTTTTTTTGACCGAACATCATTAATTAGAGAATCAATTACTTTAAATTACTTTCAGCCATGTGGCTCAATAAGGGCCAGTTAACCAAATGGTGTAAATAGTGTTTTTATACATTCTAATTTCGTATTTACAGTAATAATTCTTTACCTCTGATAGCGACAGGTGTACCTTGTTTCCATCTTTCCATCCATCAAATGTTCTGCTCACAGTAATGTTATCCATAACCAAGGGGATAGCAATTTATGAGGGGCTCATAGCAATTTCTTCATGTGAATGGTATATGAAAATATTCAGGCAAACAAGGACTGGAAACAAATCAAGACCATTCTTGCCCTGTCGCGTCAATTCTTTTAATCCCTATCAACGATAATAGAGTTACGTTACTGGCAAGTAACACAATGTCTCCTATCTCATTTTTGAATGTTTATTATGAAATGAACATTTGAATTTCAAATTTTCTGTGTTGGTTTATGTAAGATTATTTAGGGTAGGGAGACATAGCGGAGGTTTTTAATTCTATTCTATGTTTTTCGCCAAGAAAATCGCGACGGAATTAGTGTTATAAACTTTAATAACCATATGGGCGGTGTGTAGTTGAGAGCTTGGTTGCCTGAATAAGTTTGAACGCTTGGAACATATAAATGTGCTGTATGAGAACTTGGTTTCTTTTGAAATTTGAAAGTTTGTTGTCTAGGAGCTTGATTGCATCGGAAAATTTTGGACGTACAGGGTTCTACTTGTGCATTTTCAGAGAGCATTTTGCGAGCTCGTGGAATGAAGACAGGGATGTTTACATCTCCTCATCTTATCGATGTGCGAGAACGATTCAGATTGAATGGGTTAGTTGCTCTCCACCACCTAAGAAACAATTTGAATCATATGTTTAATGTGCAAAAGCAATT
Organism: Zygnema cylindricum; assembly: GCA_037447655.1. Lineage (NCBI taxonomy): Eukaryota > Viridiplantae > Streptophyta > Zygnematophyceae > Zygnematales > Zygnemataceae > Zygnema > Zygnema cylindricum. The sequence continues at coordinate 153,651 of JBBHKE010003144.1, read as the reverse complement.
GGAAACGCTATGTATTATTTCGCTATATACAGAATGCGTATTATACGTAACCCCCGTTTAGTACACGTACTGTACGCGATAACAGTATATAGCGTTTCCAATTGTTTTGGCACATTGAAACTTTGCCTTGAACGCCCTTTTTAGAATAAAACCTTCAGACAACCCGTAAAATTCACGACAACTTTTAGTTCTAAGCAATGTGGTCCCCGCTATCAGTTTGACTATTTGCCCACTTTTTTCAAAAGGTGAACCATGGGGAATCCACTTCAATGCTGATGATCATTCTTGTCAACCCACTTCCCTATCCTTTTCTTCTTTTGCGATGAAATTTAATATCGTTAAATCACTCTTTGCGTCAAACCAATTATTATTTTCGGTTGATTGTTTTGAACTTGTGTCATGTTTTTGTATCGTGCTTTGTTAATTGATAATCTATAGGACCAATTACAGGACTCTCGACTAAACTATGTATCGATATAACCTCAATAATAAGCAACATCCAGAAAGGCAATGAAAGGTTAACTCTAAATTATAAGAATATCACTAAACTTTCTTCTCTGGTTGAGGACAGTTTCATTTTTTTTCCTTTCTTTAGCCTGAAATAACAATGTCACAAAGCTTTTCTTTGTGCAAAATGAATAAAGGAGTCCTGCTGGTGGTTGTGTAGGAAAGAAGTCGAGGAAGAAATTTTTCTGAAACACTTCTGGTGGTGCTATGATCGTCTTCAGGTACTTGACCAACCACATTTAACAGGAAAGTAAAAATTGAATTCTCAGATGGATAAGGTAAATTTGTCTGGATATTTTGAATGTTTAATCAGTTGACAGTTTTAGAAACCTTTTCAAAAGAGAATCTGACGTGATATTTTGTATGGACTGGTACGTTTATTTGCAGGCTAAATGCAATGATTCTATTCCAATGCCACCCTATTTTCGGTTCCTTACCCTTTTAGCGTTTCGAATCTTTACAGAAGAGAAGGTCAGCCTATTCTTACCTTCTTGTCTCTGCCTTTTTTGCCTTGTTGTTCTTTTCTTTTTTTCTTTCCTGCCTCGAACATATATAAATAGTATTGGGATCCTTTGGTTCATGTCGCATTGGGTCCAATATGGCAAATGGGGTGCAAATCCAGGTAGAAGTTGCATTATTGGAAGTTGGGATCGGAGGAAGATACGACGCTACAAATGTTGTGAGTGATTTTTCCCTCTTTTAGTATTTTCATTCCTCTGTTTTTTTTTTCTCTTTTGGAGATGTAAAAAGTAGTCTTCTCCCTTTCACTGTTATTTTCTCAAATGTGGTTTTTATTTGGTCAGTATTTCTTGTCCTGCTTTCCCTCTTTCTCTCACTAATGCGACTAGCGGTTCTCTCTTTTCTCTCTTTTCCTCTCTGACGTGGTCACTTGATGGATATGGATTACATAGTAAGAAATGTAAACTTATCAAACAAAAGCCACATTGATGGTGGTGCACAATAACTTTGCAAATCCTTATTTTTTCTTACTCTTCCAGATTGTCTTGAATAACTAAAACATACTCTGGAAAGCCACAATATTTACTGCAATCCGAGTAATAAAGTATTTGTATCGATGCAAAATCATAATCAATAGTACTAATATAGTGTCAGGTGAGGTGGTGGGATTGTCTCCGCTCATTTAACCAGTCTTATTAATACTTTTTTGTTTTGGCTAGAAAAAAAAAAAAAAAAACATGGGCGAAATAATACAATGCTAATGGCGAAAGTTGAGCCAACTGAAAATGTGAAAAAACACAAAAAAAAATCAAGCCTGAGAGAAAGATTTACTTTGGTCTACGAACGGATCTTGGAAAGATAATGTAGCACCACACAAAACCCTCAAAAAAGGGAAAAGTTCACAAATATTTACGAAGGTAAAACTTGAAACGGTACCGTGACACCACAATGAGCAAAGTCAACTTAATGATAAGTCGACAAGTGGACTGTACTGGTTGGTTGTTCCTCAGGTGAAAAAACCGGTAGTATGTGGCGTGTCCTCATTGGGGTACGACCACATGGAGCTCCTCGGTGAGGCCACCTGGCAGCGGTACACTCACTTGTCTGATCTCTCCCAAAGTGCTTCTTCATTGAAGTTATTGGGAGGAGGAGAGAGGCGTTTGTTGTTGTGGTTAAAGCTCTTGTATTGCTATGTATTGTTTTGTACTGATTTGTGTTGTTATGTGTTGTTGTGTTGTTATGTGTTGTTCTGTATGGTTATGTTGTTTACCTATTGTTGTGTGCTGACATGTATTTTGAATTTTCTGTATGTTGAAGTATTTTGCATGTTATTGTTGTGTTTGTTATGTATGTGCTTGTATTATTATATATTAGTTTGTATCTTTATGTATGTCTATGTGTTGTTTTGTATGTTTAAGTTTTATGCATTTTTATGCATGGTTATGATTTGTTTTGTATTCCATATGTATTTGCATGTATTGGTTTGTTTTGCTATGCATTGTTATGAAACCAAAGAGAAAGTAATATGTCCAAACTACACTTGCCATCGCTATATGTTAGACATTTCTTGGGCTCTCGAGCGTCCTTAACTTTTTTCAATCGTTCCCGAGTGCCGCGGACATCGTGTTCAGCTCTTGTAGTTCACTTCAAAAAAGAAGAGCGCACCTACGGGGCATACATTTAAGCAGCGAAATACAATAATAAAAAAGAGATGTTACGAACGTGCGTAGCACGGCATTTCTCCCATGCTTCGTGCATGGGTGTGCGCCATGCATACCTTCTTCTTTTTTACGATGCTCTTTCAGGCGATGGCCTCGAGGCACATACCTATTCTCCTTCGCTGTTTTTTTGGTATTCCTTCGTTTAAAAAAGCGGCACTTCTTCTTTTTCGCTACTTTTTCGGCCCTTGCTGGGCGGGATATATCCCTTCGTCACAAGAAAACATCACATCTATTAGCACCACTGTTGCTTTCCCATTTCTTCGTCATGCCTTTTCTTTCTGCTGTCGTTCCATTCTTCTGTTAAAACTAATGTATAAAATACAGGGGCGTATCCACAGGCCCACTGGCTTTTCTTGCGCTCCTTTTTTGCACCCGCTGCGCTTGCTTCGTACCTCTGCCCCCTCCGTTTGTCCCCCTGCGTTATCCCCAGTTTTGGAGCAGTCGTCGTCATATCTTGTAGTTTGCTGCTTCCTTACGAAGAGCAGCGGCATATTGGAAAATCATTGAACTACAAGAAGAGGCTTTCGTTGCTTTTTTGGTGTTTCTCTAGTCACATGTCATACGCTATACGCTCAGAATAGCAGCGAAAATAACAAAGAAACGTTTCACTGTGCTACTTATTGCACTCCTCCGGGTAGAAGCAGCCTAATCCCTTAGGAAAGTGTTACACATGTGTGGTATTGGAAGGTATCCGTCTCACCGTCCGATCAGGATGTCATAATGATTAAAAATTGGAATATTCTGTGATGAGGAAAAGTTACAGTACCCATTGCTATTAGGTTGAAGAAATTCTTAGTGTAAAGAAATTGTCAGGATAAACGTGAGATTAGAATGTATAATATCTATTTAGGAAACGTTGTGGATTGTAGTCCACTCATTAGAGTGAGAGAGGGAAATGATTCACTGGTTTGGGAATCACTGAACTCCATAATATATTTTATGCTAGAAGTGTTTTTTTTGGTGATTCGGAAACAATGCGCAAATGTTTTCAAGATTGTCAAATTATCAAACACCTTGGTTGATAACTTGAAGAAATCGTAACTTGAATTATAACTTAAAAACTCGAAAAATATTTGGGAACATGGAACAGGCAGAAAATTTATTAAAAGTGTGCCAATAGTTGGATAAAATTTAGTAAGAATATCAACGATAGAATGTAAAAGATAGTTGAAGGAATTGAATATACTTAATTTTCGGTTGTGGGGATTATGAGACCAACAGGGAACACATTAGGAGAGATTGCTGGCGAGAAAGCGGGAATTTTTAAGGTAATTCCTCAACCTCTGGCTCTCTCTTTCTCCCTCTCCTCTGCTTCCCCCTTTCCTCTCCCTCTCTCCTTCTCTCCCGCTCCCTCTGCACTTTGGGTTTTTCTTGACCTGGTTTTTTACTTGTAAGAAGAAAAAGAAGGGCGACTCGGTCTCTTTTTTTTCTGGTCTTATTTTACTCTCTTCCATATTGCTTTTGCCAGTTTTTCTTTTGGCTTATGAGGAAAAAGAAAAAAAAGAGAAACATGAACAAATAAGCATTGGAAAACTTGAAAATTTGCAGCTATTTGCTCTGTAGGTTCCATATATGTTTTTTGTATATTTGCGATGGAGAAAAAATATTTTATTTTCTCAAACATTTAGATTGTAAATGGGTTCAGGCAAATGTTCCAGCTGTCACGTCACCACAACCGGAAGAAGCAATGGTGGTTCTCCAAAAGAGAGCGAAGGAATTGAAGGTACAGACCGGAATTTTTCCTTTACATTTAATTCATTTGAAAGTGATTGGAAATCTAGCTGTAATCTTATAAAGTGAACGGATTTCATTTTTTTTTTTAATCCTATTTTGGTTTTTGAAAGTGAATCTTTGTCTAGTTTCTTACGATTGTTTGATCTCCTCATTTGTTTTTATCCCTTTAATTCCTCACCTCATCGTAAAATTGAAGGTGAAGTGAATTTTGGCATTCATTCAACACAGGATTTTTTCAAAACCAGATTTACTGCAACCATTGCCTCGTTTCCGTAAAAATAGGACATACAACTTATCTATTATAGTTTTCCTATAAAAGTATTGTCTCGTTTCTGTTTGATGCACTGAAACACTTTTCTATTGTGTCGTTTTCCTCTAAACATCTCCTCATACACAGTTTTCTTACAAGACTTCCTTCACGTTTTCTGTCTAACATTACTGAAAAGTATTTCTATGTTTTTGTTTTATGTAACTTGAAATATATTTTTACGTTTGTAGATCCAGAGATCCAGGACGACACGACTGATTGATTCCGTGATTGACGATCCGAATCCATTAGGTTAAATCTCACTCGACCGACCTGAAGAATCTGGATCCGATTAGAAGAAAGAAGAAGAAGGAATGGATCTGACGGATCTCTGTCGCTCTCTGACTCTCGCTCGCTCTTTCTCACCCACTTTCTCTATCTTCATTTCTCTCCTTCTGCGCCTGTATTGCTGAAAAGAAGTTTTATTTAAATTGTTGTGATATTGCAAACCACTTTTGGCCACGTTATTTTTTGATACCAAAAATTACTATGGTGATTTTTGAGGTTAATTGTGCAGATCTGTTTAGTGCAAAATATGAATCAGTGTGGATTTGCAGATTGTTCCGATGTCAAGTGTGAATTAGTATTGGTGACACTGTTAATCTGTTAATTTGTACTAATAATGGGTATGAGCGGTACTATAGGTAAACAATGTGGAAATGGGGACATACGATATCTTTTTATAGCCAGTTTGTACCACATAATTTGCAAGTTGAACAATTTTTTTTTTTGAGTAAAGTTATCATGTTATTCGTTTTTTATTCCAACTGTACCAAATGAAATGTGAGCTAATCCGCGATTTACTTTAAAGTAAAATTCAAATGCATACATATCATGTGTTTAATATGAGTTTTACTTTTAAGTAAAACACAGCTCAACTTGCAATTTTTTTTGGGTTAACTTGAAATTTAAACGCGTAATACGTGATCATTTTTCTCATTATAAAACTACGAGAAGTACAATGATGATAAGAAATTGACAATACCCAGAAGATTCATGTGGACTCTAATGGAATTATTAGGGTACAAATAATGTTTCCATAAAGAAAGAATTTATATTCAAGGATATCCCAGAGAGTTTAGAGGAGGATTTCTAACTTTATTTGTGAACTCATTAACTTTTTGTCAAAATAAGGAAAAATATGTTTTTTTTTTTTTTTTTTTTGGTGAATTTTAACATTTTCGTTAAAAAAAAGAGAAAAATATGTTATGTTTACAAAAATTTGGTGTAGTGGGTGAGGAGATTTGAAATTTGTGTGAAAAAAAAATTGTAGAAAAGAATATATTCTATTTGTAGTGAAAAAAGTAGTCATTGTAACAATGGTAATAAAAATGGTCCAGGCTAGGATACTTCCTGGAGCTTTTGTTCGAGGATTGCAAGAGGCAAGATGGCCCGGGAGGGCTCAAATTTTGCGAGATTTGACAGTGGAAAAAGGAGAGAGAGGAGAGATAGGAGAGATCGGAGAGAGAGGAGCGAAAGAAGAGAGAGGAGAGCAGGAAGGAGAAAACGAGAGGGAAAAGAGGTACAAAGGGGATAAGCTTGTTCTGTTTTTAGATGGAGCTCATACTCCGGAGAGTATGGAAGTTTGTGCCGAATGGTTTGCTGAGGCAGTGAAGGAGGAGGAGAAGGAGAAGGGACCGGTGGGAGAAGTGGAAACGCTGAGAAGGGTGAGAGTCTTGTTCACTTTGTGAATTGGGTTTAAAAGGGTTTGTAAGGATTTTAAAGGGGGTTTTTAAAGGCTTATTTATTTAAGTCTTTTATTTGCAGTTCTCCATAGATTATCAAATGTTGGAGACATGTATGCCCCACCCTCCTCCCCCTGCCTCCTTTTTTTCTGGGATATGTTCAATTTCTAATTTTGTTTTGTGTTTTTTTTTGTTAAATTATATTTAGACATTTCTTCATTTAATTTTATGTTTTTCGGTGCAGGTCCTTCTTTTCAATTGTATGCCTGAAAGAGATCCGGCTGCTCTCTTACCCCCTTTGGTCTCTGTTCTCCTTCGACACGGTAATTTATGTATTTTTTTGTTTTTTTGTTTTTCTCAATTCTTTTCTTTCAAGCAGTTCTTCACGGTGGTGTATTGTATATATGTATATGTGTATATATATACATATTGATGTTTATATTGTGTATATTTTTTGGATAACTTTTAACTTCGCCGTCATTTTCGTTTTTTCAGTGGGTTTCTTCAATTTTCATTTTAAAACTTATTTTTAAAAATTCTTAACTTCAGGATAATTTACGTTTTCTCTGTACTTTTCTTTTTCTGGAGAATTAAACTTCTCGAATATTCTTCTTAATAGCTGTTTCTCATCTTATGAATACTTACTTGGTTCTATAATATACTCCTTCTCCCCCCCTCCCTTTTCCTTTCTCTCCCCCCCCCCTTTTTTTCCTTCACAAAAGTCAGAGCATTGTGGTTCTCACCTTCCCTCTCTGTCTCCTCTCTCCTTAGCCTCCCCTAAGGCAGTAGTAATTCTGAGGCTCTCCTCCTACACCTCTCTCTCCTCTCCTCTTCTGCCCTCTCGCCTTTCCTCCTGCCATCTCTCCTTTTTTCGCTCTTTCTCACTTCTCTCTCCTCCTGCCTTCTCTCCTCTCTCTCTCCCCCCTCTTTCTCTCTCACCTCTCCTCTCTGTCCCCTCTTGCCCTTGACCCAGGTGTCATTCTTCAGAAGGCAGTAGTAGTCGCGAGTACTTACTTGGTTCTCTAACATACTCCTTCCCCTGCCCCCTCTCCTCCTTCCCCCCTTTCTTTTTTTCTTTTTCACAAAGATCGGAGCTTTGTGATTTTCACCTTTTCTTTCTGTCTCCTCTCTCCTTAGCCTAAGTGTCACTCTCTCTCTCTCCGAGGCAGTAGTAATGCCTCTCTGCTCCTCTACAGCTCTCTCTCCTCTCCTCTCCTCTCACTTGCCATCTCTCCTTTTTCCACTCTTCCTCTCCTCTCTCTCCTCCTGCTGTCTCTCCTTTACTCTCTGTCCTCCAACTCTCCTCTCTCTCTCCCTCTCTTACCTTTCTTTCTCTCCCCTCTCCCTCTCACCTTTCCTTTCTCTCTCTCCCCTCTCTCTCCACGTCTACTCTCTCTCCCCTTTCTTTCCTCCCCCCAGGTGTCACTCTTCAGAAGGCAGTAGTAGTTCCGAGCCTCTCCTCCTACACCTCACTTGGGCCTTTCAAATCCCCCGTAGCGGGATCGCCAGCTGGCATCGATCTGAGCTGGCAAATGAAAATTCAAAAACAATGGGAGACGTTAAAGGGTGAGGAAAAGAGATTTTTTATTTGAAGGGTTAATTATTGTGTTGTTAATTTATCGCATCATATCTAATTTTGAAAAACTATGGCGATTGGATATGATGCATGTATTTTTTGAGAAGCCTTATATTTCTTATTGCAATGTTGTAATGTAAACGATACAAACACTATATAACCACTGTATAGTATGCAATATGTAGTACAGGTATACCGTGTGTTCCTATGAGCGTTAATGCTTTTTTTTCCCCTTTAAATTCGTTTTTCTCCGTGCTCACTTGTTACTTGTCGGATTATTAATCTGACGGTTGCCATGGAAAGGTACGATTCTTACCATTTGATTCATGATTGCCAAATGAATATTGGACACATGCTTATGGAGAAAAGTTGATGTAAGATACAGAAAAAGCGTTAACGCTTTAGCGGATACACGATTGTGTGCCGTACAGAAACAGTACCTGGGGACAAAACACTATCTGCGTAGCACCAATCATTATTCACCAGTCATTGCTACGTAGCACCAATAATTGACTCAAGAAAACGGTCACTTCGCTTCAACTCCTCGGATATGAAATTGTTACCGTCCATGTATAACAGAATGTCTACTTATCGACTTTTTTATTTCTGTTATTGTGAGCTATGTTTAAAACGTGCGCATATTTTATGTCGAGTTTGGCACGAAAAGCTTCTCATAGTGAAGTTTTTGTATGGCAGCAAAATATTTGGGGCATGGAATTTCAACTACGGTATGGGAAATTTTAAGCGGTATGTTGAGTTCATTGAGTTCCATTTTGTATCAACCTTTTGACAAATTTTAATACACTGCGCGACTGTAGTGTACTGCAATTCCTTATGCTTTCACCATTTTTTTGTCGGTCTTGTACTTTTTCTCAACGCTGTTGAAAGGATCGCGTTTCGCGGTACGCAACATGATTGTCAGTCTTTGTCACAAATTTTGTTGTATCAAATATCGTGACGCAATTTTTGACTTTATTCGAATTTTCCATTTCGGCCTCGATATGCAACTCTATGATTTCATGTGGCCTCTAAACAAAATATTTGCTCTTTTCAAAGACATTGTGAGAAGTGTATCGAATATCTCGCACAGAATAGTAGAAAATCAGATAATTATCGAGTTTGTCGATAAATATGGTTATCGTGATAAAATGGCGGTAACTGACCAATAAATGTACGGTACTCATATGTTTTTACCAAAACTGAGAAGCTAGGTGCCGAAATCTGGCGGATGAAGAAACCGAAATATCGAAATTGAAACATTTTGTATAAATAAAGGTTTTGTATGTCTTCTACCACTAAAGGTAGGAGGTAATATAGACATAGACAAAGTATATTGATGTCGATATTGCTATATTGCAATCCTTGGGGAATCGATAAATCAATTCGATATTTATTCAAATATCGCGACCCAAAAACAGGAAAGGACGGGAGGGAGAGGTGAGAGAGGCAAGGAGAGAAATGGAGAGAGAGAGAGACAGAGAGAGACGCAGATAAGAGTTCTAAAAATATTATTGGGATGTCCAGGAGGGAGTAGTTCCGATGACGAAATTCTGTTGGTTCGCGTCAATTCTCTTCCTTCAGAATTTTTGTCTTCTAGTGGCCCGGTTGTCCCGATTTCGCCAAATATTCAATCGTCAGGAGGAGAGAGAGGAGGAGAGGAGGGAGGCTGTATTATGGGTCCCACAAGTGCGGTGATGAGGTCATTACCGGCGGCCATCGAATATTTTCGGAGGACAGTGAGAGAGCAACCGACGCTGAGACTGCAGGTGAGAGGGGAGGGAGAGAGAGGGAGATGGAGAGAGGGAGAGGGAGGGAGAGGGAGGGGGAGGGGGAGGGAGAGGGAGGGAGAGGAAGAGGGAGAGGGAGGGAGGGAGAGGGAGAGAGAGAGGGAGGGGGAGAGAGAGGGAGGGAGAGGAAGAGGGAGAGGGAGGGAGGGAGAGGGCGAGGGAGGGAGAGGGCGAGGGAGGGGGGAAGGAGAGGGAGGGAGAGGGAGAGGGAGAGGGAGGAAGAGGGAGAGGGAGAGAGAGGGAACGGGGTAAGAGTTCGGGAGGGAGGGAAGGAATATCGATGGATGGCTGGGTGGGTGGATAGGAGGGAGTGAAGCTTGGTGGGGAGGCTTGGAGGGATGATGGGTAGGAGGAAGAGGAGGGAAGGAAGATGTGGCTTTACGAAAGGGGGAGGAGGGGGGAGATTGGATAGGATAAAGGGGATGAGAGGAAGATAGGTGCAAAGGGGAGGGAGGCATGGTGGGAAGAGAGACGGAAGTTTGGTCGGAGAGAGGGAGGGCGGGAGGGAAGGAGGTTGTTTTTATTTTTCGTTTGCTTTTTTGTTATTTTTTACCAAAATTTGATGTTTTTTTTTTTTTTTTTCCAGGTTTTGGTCACGGGCTCTTTACATTTAGTGGGAGACGTTTTGCGGCTTATGAAACATTAATTTTGATTTTTGTTTTAGTTTTTTCGAAACATCGTGCAAAAATAGAAATAGGTTATATCTTCGATGTTGTTTTTTTGTCTTCTTTTTTTATTTTTTTCAAGTTGGGGCCAAAGGTAAGTTTCTAGGTTTAGCTCAAACAAGAAGAAACATAATAATAAAAAAAAGAAAGTGCTTTTTTTTTTTTTTTTTTTTTTTTTTTTAAATTGGTTTTAGCTTTTAGTTAAATACATTAAAAGTGCCTTTTTGAAGTTTTTTAGTGGTACCTTATTTTAGGTACATTTTCTAATGATATTTTTTTCAAACTAAACTAAAATTTCTTTACATTATATCGATTAGAAAAAGTTTGAAAAAAATAAATCGTTAATGAATAAAAAGATTCGAAAACAAACAAAAAAAAAAGTACGAAACAGTGTTTGTGCTGCGAAATTTGGTCGACAGTTGTGTAAGTTCCATTGAAAAAGTACGAAAATAAAAGAAAAAATGGAAAAAGAGAAAAAAAAAGAAAATGTAAAAAAAAAAAAAAAACAATTAGTCAGACTTCATGACCTTTCACCACTGTTGTGATAAATTTTCTATCTTAAGAAAAACTTTGGTTTGGTTAGATATTTATATATATTTTTTCCTTTGAATGAAATGAAAATAGAAGCTCTGATTGTTTCGGTTATCTCATAGGTGGAGGAAAGTACAAAATTTAACTCTCGATAGGCGTGACCCACTCTTGCAGCTTAAGCACCAAACCTCGCACCAAACCTTGAGCCGTGCTTGGTTCGGTTCTGGAAAACGCCAATCAAACACCTATAGGAAAATTGAGTATTTCACTCCACCAGCGCACGCAGCCCTTGACAACTTAGGGTATGGTTACATCAGGAGGTCTCTGTAATAGTACGGACAACAAAATTTCTGTAGTACTACAGAGGCCTCGGTTACATTGCGTATCGTATGTAAATAAGTTTTTACATACGTGTTCTGATTTGAGTGGCTGCACGTAAGTTGACGATCAAATCTCTAAAATGGACAAGTATTTGGAAACAGACCATTTTCGTATGGAAATCCGTACTTACGTGTTACGTACGTGTACTTCATAAGTGTACCACGTCAATGTACCTCAGAGATCTCCTTCACTCTTCTGACTTTCAAGAAAAAACTGTATTTCTTTTCGGCAAAGATTTTACGGTCACCTTGTCCGAAGGCACGAGACTTTGGGGACGTGTGAAAATTTCAATTTTCTTCGTTGCACGTGTTTATAGTCCACGTGTAGCTATTTACAGGTTCTGTATTGGCGAACCCACCTCCGCGAGGTGGGTTGACCATTACAGAGGCGGATGGAGCGATTGCTTCGCGGATGAAAACCAGAATACAATCGGACGGACGATGATTTCTCCCAGATCCTTGGAGAATCGTAATCTTATTTTCTGTAATGTTCTTTTCCAAAACTCACGATAAGATAGCACGGCATGGTACGGGCAGGTACAAAATTATGTATTAAACCTCACTTTTCATCTGATGTAACCATACCCTTACTTTGCAAAGAAACACTTCTAGATTGCGGAGAGATTCAGTTCATACATTCATTTCAGCTCGATTCTTTCAGTTCAAGAGAATGAAAATTTTGAGATGCTTACGGACACTAACTTCCAAGTGTGGCAGATACCGTCGAAATACACTCCTGCGTTTGGGTGCCTTTATTTTCCTTGTTGTTTTCTTTTTGCTTTTGTTGTGCTGTTATTTTATTCCACTGCTGGTAGATTTTCAGTTTCGGCCATGCCACCGCTTTTGTACCCTCGGACTCAGATGGTTTACCATCGTGCTTTTTAATTTATCCTGCATCTCCTTATTAATGTGGCACGAGATGTGAAAAGAAAAGTATTTTACCAAAATGCAGGAACATCGGCACTGGTAATTCATTTAATTAAGGAAGAAAGATGAACGAGGCATTTTCTTTTACATTTTAGCAGGAACTTGAACAGTGACCAACTGTAGATGAAAGAGAGAACTATGATTTGAATAATGATGAATATTCCCACAATCCACTCTTTATATGTTGTCTGCTTAGGAGTGAGTATGGCACAGGCTGGCCAAAAATTACTTACACCGTTAAAACCCGATATTTTTCCGTACACCAGAAAGCACGAAAGAATTATTAGGATCGCGTCAGCAAAACACGGAGTTGGAAAATAGATAATGACTGCTGTAAAACATTTAAACACGAAAAACCACCGACTAGCTATTTGTATCTTCAAGCGTCAATTTCACAAAAACTTTAGTTTTTTGCGTCTATCTTTTGAATGACTCTTCCCCGTTTTTTGACAATGTTGAGTTATTCAGGTATATAAGATGTGAACATCATCTCTGGAAAAAGCGTTTATTCACAATCATCTCAAATATCGAGCCACACTAAACATACCTCATACCTGATTTTGAAAAATCCTCTACACAACAATGCAAAAAGACTTTTCTAGGAGAATAGAAAAAAATAAAAAAACCAAAGAAAAACAACAACGGGCTATTGACATTGTCGGATCCCAGAATTTACGTCGTCCAAACGTACGAAAAGGTGTACAACATCTACCACATAATACTACATTTTAAGATTTTCCTATTTTTTTTTAAGATTTTCCTACTTTGACCATATACAAGAAGAGCCTCAAATGTACACTGCGTTAAATTTTTATTTTGAAAGGAAAACAATTGATCGTATGCAAAATGGCGCAGGCATTTTTTTTTACCTTTATCTACTCTTGCCTTTCTGCAATTTGGAAACCCTTGATTCAAAAAAGAGTGTCATTTCTGGTCCTACGTTTGGGCGGTTTCTTGTCCTCCACCTGTTTCTGCAAATCCATGAATTCCATACCTCGGGCGGCAAATAAACGTCGCAAATTGATTACCGATAATTCCGTGTATTTGCTCACTGTCAAATCAGCCTGCTTCAGTTCATACCTGTCGCCACATAAACATCGAAATAAAAAGAGAAAAAGAAGGGAAAACCAAAAAAAGAGAAAGAAAGAAAGAGGAAAAGAAGGGAAAACATTAATCAACATGATGAAGTATGAACGGTCTTGCAACAAGAGACTATTGTATGTAGCCATGTTATTGGATATGTTTTTGTTATTTGTTGTTTGTTTGTTGTTTTTAGACTAAAGAATGTTTATGATGCGATGCTGCTAAACACCCTAATGAAAAATTGATGCAAGTATTGGATATTGCATGTAGAGGACAAAGTAACAACATGATAACAAAAAATATAAAAACAATAAAATAACTTAATGCCCATGACACCGTAGAACCATATTATTATAACATAACATGATAACAACAGAACAACATAACAACATAACAATATAACATACAACACCGCAGAGACTAAAAGTAACGATAACAATGATATAACAATAATAATATTTTTAGCATCATATAGCACAATAAAAGTCCACTAGACAGTAAACCAATAAGAACGAAGAGAAATTTGCTTACGCCGGGTGTGTCCCGATGAGAGCGATGGCCTTCATAGAACAGTTGTGGGCGGCGGCCACTCCTCGAGGGTCGTCTTCAAACACCACACACTTGGCCGGGGGCCGGTCTAACTAAAAACCCATATATTTGATTAAAACCCCATTACTTTCATCAAAAATATACTCAAATTTATGTTCAAAATCATGAGGGTCGTCGTGCGCATCAAAAAGATTGAATTATTGTTGAAACTTTATGTTTGAAAAAGAAAAGCCTAATCAAGTCTCTTTTCAAAAAACTTCCTAAGTGATTGAATCTCCAATCTGATAAGATTTCCTATTTTTTTGACCTTTTTCACTTTATCGACATTCCCATCTGATAAACACTAAAAAGAAAATTGATGCAGCAACATGTTTGCTAAGTCGATTTCAATTCCTTCCAAGTTATTAGAGCTTTCTTAGGATTTTTAAGGTTTTGAGAGGTTAACTAGGTTAATTTAAAATCTTTAGAGGAATACCTTCACTGCAGCAGAGAGAAATCGATGAGCCATGGACTCCATGCCATCTTCTTCCGTGACATATGCCTGAACATATAATCAACAATCAAAAACAGAAACATCATAAATGTTTCCTGAACATTGCAAGAATATTTCAAGAAAAGATAAACGTGCTAGTTAGAAAGTCACTTCAGAGCTATTAACAACAATGACATTGAACAAGTGAGTTGCAAAAGGAAAAATAAAAAAAAGGTAGCAGGAATTACTAAAGAGGACATAAGGGGCAAGGAATTCAACAAAACAACACAACAGAAAGACATTTCAGTTTTAGACAAATTCCATGCACACTTAAGATTGCAATCCCACATATACGACAAACTGAGGTTTCATTTGACATTTCTTCTTTTCATTCCCACTAATAGCACTTCAGAAATACTTACACAAAAATAGCGACTAAGTCCCATACGATTGAGTGCCGCAAGGAGACTAATTCTATCCATGGAGGACGCAACAGCACATGGAACTCTCTCCCTATGCATTGCCTGGAGCCACTCCTTAGCTCCTTCCACTGGAGCCTTAACCTGAACCCCAATTAGAAACTTATTAATCCATCTGTGTCTTCTTCATAAATAGAAGACGGTTTTCACTACCGGGAGAGGGAAAAAGAGAAGCAGAGGGAGAGGGAGTGAGAGCGAGGAGCAAGAAGGAGAGGGAGGGGAGGGAGAGGGAGAAGAAGAGAAGTTGCTAGTAAGAAAGAGAGGGAGGGAGAGGGAGGAGGGAGAGGGGCTTCAGCTAATGATGATTGGGGAAGCTGTTTGCTGACATGTACTTGGTGAGAAGTCAAAAATCACATTCCCAAGCCATGGTTTTCCGATCCTATAAAAGCTGTTAAAAACTACCGCTTATACACATACAAATTTTTAAAGCTTAAAAACCGTAGCAACAAAAGACAATGTACAAAAAAAGGCTTAAATTGCAGATTTTGTAGCACCTGGGAAAACAGTGGGCAGTATATCTCAGTCAGTCGTTTTGCTAATCGAGAGACCTCACTCTCACTTCGAGTCCACGCCAAAACCTGAAAAAACAATAAAGAATACGAGCATTAAAAAATCTCTCACAGAAATTAATTTGGAAAAGACTACTGTGAGGTGCCAATTCTTCAGAGCGTGGACCACGGTTATTACTAAAAACGACATTACTTGAGAACAAATCGTCCATCAGGACTCTGTGCTTCTATATATTGCGTGATGTAAGCCATGATCTTTTCACACTCATTAGTGTTGACTCTGACAGACTAACAAAATTTAGAGGTGAAGTTTCAATTCAGATTCGACATGTTCACAAGAAAAAATGCTTCTTTGAAACAAAACCAAGCATCCACAAAAACCCTGAGTTGTGTCCGTAATATTGCCCTGCTAATCAGAGTAAAAGGCAAGGATAAGAGGCAAGGTGACTGTTTAAAGTTTACCCGTTAACATTGAATCTAGTTAAGAAGGTGATATGAATGCAAAGGAATCATGCAGAAGTCCATTGCTCCACATTTTGAAATGTGACAAATGTCACCAAAAAATTCCTACTAGAACTTCTAGCAAAATACAATTGAAATAATAAGATTTAACCGGAATTTTTGAGATGAGAAATGCCAAATATGTTTTCTCAAGAGAAAACTCAAGAGAAAAGGACACAAGAAAGAGTAACTAAACATGTTATTGCAAACTCGGATAATTTTGGTTCTGTTTTCAATGATGCAGATGCGACGCTAATATATTGAAATTTAATGCCGCGTGAGTCCATAAAGATCAATCACATATACTTCCCATCGAATACAAAACTTTAAATAAAAAAATGTGTAAACAAAATACCTCACGGATAGCTCTCAACTCCAACACAAAGTCCCAAAGGCCAATATATTAATGTCCGTCAACTACAAGTTTTAAATGAAAAAGCGTGTAAATAAAATACCTGACGGATAGCTCTCTCAACTCCAACTCCTTGGATGTGCTTCTGTGATGCCTCCACCTCGGAAGGACTTCGATCTGCAAGTTTTCCCCGACCCCTTGCATTGTTATTTAAAAAAAAAAGAATAACACTAATAACAACACAACAAATAACAGAGGCGGTAAAAATAATAAAGCAAGGAATCACGAACGTTGGGTCACCTGTGACTTGATATTTCATAAAACTTCACACCGGTCAATCTTAGAATTTATTGGAGGTGTTATCTCACCAAAAAGAAGATGGGCTAATAAGCAACAACAATGAAAATGGTAATGGTTACATCCATACAATTTCAAATAAGAGGGGGTCGCAAACCTTCTTCTAAAGCGAGCCGTTTCCATGCCTCCAGCTTTAAAGCTCGAGTATCTACCTGTTGAATTTAAAAAAAAAAAAAAAAGAGTTGTAAGACTAATGTTGAGTTGATAACAAAGATGTGCAAGCGTCCAGAAAAAAAACATCCAGCATCAGCTCATCTATCGTAGAGAAATTTACTCTATTTACACAATTGATTTATAAAGTTAATCCAGAAACACAAAGGACCACACTGAGGTTACGTGTCCTTAGATAAAGTATTTAGGGCTGGTTTATCACAATTTACCAACACAGATAATATTCTGTACATATTAACCGGTCCAAACTATATTGCAGTCCAATAAGTACCAATAAGTGCAACAAATTGCGACAAAAAGATAAAATGCTGATAACCAGCATATAATTTCATAGCTAATAACACTATCCGGCGTTGACCCAAAATTATAAAAAACTACAACACCACTAATTGAAGGGGTGAATTGCAGTCCCTCAGGCCACCCAATTCTCAATCAGCATTATTAAATTTTATTCCGCAATAAGACATAGTTTTTTTACTTGCAATGAGAGTGTGCTCTTGATTCTGTACCGCTAAAGATATACCTAAATAAAAGACAAAAAAATACAGAATTGCAAGATGTTTGACTGAAATGTGGAAAATTTGTGTTATGTCAATGTGATTGTTTCATTCACCATTATTAGACCAAAACATAGAAAATTCCTATCAATTACACAGTCGTTACATCAAATTCCACATCAAAAGATTGTTTGGAAGCATCGCCAATATGACTGGGGACATATAACTGGCTGAACATCATTTATCGGCAATCCACTTTTTAGCATAAAAGTCACAAATTGTATCACTACCGCAGATGTCGAAAGATCTAAAATGAAGGGCGAAATCATAGTTAAAGTTGATAATTTATAAGTAAAAATCATACCAGCACATTATCAAGAGAATAAATAAGCCCAAAAGCCTCGTCTGGTCGCATAGCAAAACGTATTCTTTGTAAACCTCTTTCCTTCATCCTGTCATTCAAAAAATCCTGCAGCCCAACCTCCCCAAAAATGTCTGCTGAGAAAACTTCGTGGTTATAAAAATTAGCCCAAATTGATAAAACGGTATAAACTACATCAACCAAAACGAACAAAAAAAAAACTGACCCATCTGGATGATAGAAGTCCACTATATTCTTTTTAAAAAAATACTCGCGCCCATGTACAGGAATAGGAAATGGCCTCCAATTCACAGCATGTTTATGACTACGTATCAAACGACGAAACAGATCAAGGGTAGTTAAACAGAAATTAAAATAAAAAATAGAAACTCCGTAGGAGTTGGAACATTAGCGGAAAATTGCATAATCCTAAGTTGGTTGATTACGCACAAGTACTAAAACACATAATTCTAAATGTCTTGCCGTAATACCCGAACAGTGCTATGATTTTCTGAGAATACCTTGTCTGACCTTCTTTGATTTTCCAGAATATTTAACTTAGCTTTTCTAGAATGCATCCCAGGCTTGAAAGGATAAAGACTCGAGCACTGGAGGCAAGCAACTCACCACATCCACATGCAGAGGCCCTCTTGGACGGAAAGTGGCAAAGCCTTCTCCATGCTCAGCTCCAATGGCCTGCGTGGCCCTGAACCGGAATCACGCTAGGGCTCTTCATTCAGCATCATCATCATCATCATCATCATCACCACCATCATTATCATCATCATCATCATCATCATCATCATCATCATCATCATCATCAACATCATCATCATCATCATCATCATCATCATCATCATCTTTATCATCATTATCATCATCATCATCATCATCATCGTTATCGTCATCACCCTCGTCAACATCATCATCATCGGGAACATCATCATCATCATCATCATCGGAAACATCATCATCATCATTATCAACATCATCATCATCATTATCATTACATCATCATCATTAGCATTACATCATCATCATCATTACAACATCATCAACATTACATCATCATCATCATCATCATCATCGTCAACATCATCATCGTCATTATCATCATCGTCATCATCATCATCGTCATCAACATCTTCAACATGGTCAACATCATCATCATCATCATTGTCATGCCGCATCCTGTCGGTTGCTCGCGTGCACAATATCATGCCCGCACGCGCGATATTCGGCGCCCGCGCACGATATAATGCACGCACGTGCGATGTTATGAATGCACGCGCGGTATTTCGCACGGAAGCGAGGTATTTTGCACGTACGCGCGGTATTTTGCATGCACGCGCGGTAATTCGAATGCACGCACGGTTTAAGCACGCGCGCGCGATTTATGCATGCACGCGCGGTAATTCGCATGCACGCACGGTTTAAGTACGCGCTCGCGATTTATGCATGCACGCGCGATTTCATGCGCGCGCGCACGTCTAGCTATTTTCGTTTGCACGTGCGAAATTTTGCGTCGGTTAATTTATTTATATGTTTGTTGAACCGTACTAATTTCGTGCGATACTTTTATTTCGCGCGCAGTTATTGCGATTTTGAGTATTTCGTGCAGTATGTTTCGTTTCGTGCGTATGCACGCGATTTCGAAGTATGGACGCGGAGTATCGCTTAGAGGCGAATCGCGATTTCCGAGCGACGCTTTGATACATTTTATACATTTAAGTCGCGAACCCATGCAGGTTCGCGCGTACGTGTAGTTAAAGAGGGTTTTTACCCTCGGACTGTGGATTTTGTTAGGCGTACGGCAGACGATGTTGGTCGCCTATTGGCCAACATTGTAATTAGTTTTATGCATGTAAAGTAGGTTAAACATAGGCTAGTTTTGCTTAGGCCTAGCGTAGCTCCTACTTAGGCTAATTCTCAGACTAAGATAATTTTAGTTTTCAGACAATAATTTTTTCTAGGCAGCGCAGCAGTTTCTTTGCTTCCTCCTTGCCACCGATTGCCCATTATTTCTTTATCCTCTTGTAAGCTAGTGATAGATGCAAGTTAGCGTACGGATTTTTCTCTCCTTGTGTTATGCCTCGTTTTTAATCCACACGGCTTCGGCGAAGTCCGAAAGGTTTCCCTCCAAATTTGTCTTTTTGGCGATTGGTGGAGTGGAGGCTTGAGGCGTGCCATCTTGTATTGGGCCGCACCGTTCACCGGACAGCTGGACGGCTTGTTTGAATGTATTTGTTTGTGTGGCATATCGGTTGTCTTGGAAAAGTGTCCTTTTGACCGAATCCGATTTTTTTGGTTTGGTTGGAAGTGTTTATTTTGCTTCGTTGCTTTCCTTTGAGAAAACTCTTGTAAATAATACGTTGAAGACCCGAGAGCCTAGTGGCTACCTCGTGGCTTAGCATTCTTGTCCGAAAAAAATACTTTTTTTAAAAGTATATTTTTCAAAAAAATCAATTATTAAAAATATAAAATTTATTTTATAAAAAAATATGTTACCTTTCATTTTCAATTTTGGTTCTTGGTTTTGTCTTTCCATTTTCTTCCAATTCACCTTTTATTTTCAGTTTTGCTTCTCACTTTGGTGTGAGAACAAAAATCTAAAGAAATATATATATATATATATATATATATATATATATATATATATATATATATACATTATTTTCAATATAAAATCCATCTTTTCATTTTTAAATTTTCTTCCACCTTTTTTTTATTTGGTTTTTTCCTTTTGATCCGGCTTTATCTTTCTACAATTTTTCCTCCTACTTTCTCTCCATTTTTGCTTTCGCTTTCAGTTTTGCCTTGAAAAAATAATATTATACAAATAATTATATTTATAAATTTTACTTTATAAAAAAAAGCACACATTTTGTTTTTGTTTTTTGTTTTCTTCTTTCTTGCTTCCAATCTTTGTCTCCTATCTTATTATTATTGGGTCCACTTCACTCTAGGGGAGTATTCACCCCCTTCTCTCTTTGGGTCATTTTCACCTTTATTCCATCTCATGATGTTTATATTTTTTGTCTTTTCAAATTTATTTTCGTTGGTATATATGTTTGTGAGCATGATTTTTCTGGTTGTAATGCATGTTCGCTTGCTTATCTCTCATGAACATCATCATCATCATCATCATCATCATCATCTTCATCATCATCATCATCATCATCATCATCGTCATCATCATCATCATCATCATTATCATCATCGTTATCATCGTTATCATCATCATCATCATCCTCCTCATCATCATCATCATCCTCATCATCCTCATCATCCTCATCATCCTCATCATCCTCATCATCATCATCGTCGTCATCCTCATCATCATCATCAACATCATCATCGTCATATACGTTTGATAATGATTAAAGTCCATAAATTGAGTGTTATGTCCACAATTAAAAAAAATAGCATGCTCATCCCAATGACAAAATAAAAAACTAATAATTACCTTTTTTACATAAGAATATTTATAGTCACAACCAAACAATAACAAGGAAAAAGCAAGAAACAAACAATTCCCAAACCTTGTAACATGTAATCTAAAAGGAGGTTTTCGTGTCATAATGAGCTTACCTAAAATATAACTCCCAAGAGCCGAAAAAAAAACACTTACACCTGAATAACAAAAAAAAAATAAACATTAAAAAACAAATGAAATAACAAAACAATATGATTTTAATACAAACTTTCCCAAACATGTAAAAAGAAGGAAATAGACAAACAAAATAGGATTTATTTAAAAATTAAAACATAAAACATACATTAAAAAAAAAAACATAAGATAAACTTCACACAAACCACTATATATCATTTAATATGTAAAAAACCACTTACTGAATATTTCAAGCCTTCACAAATGAATGGAAAGAGTGACAATTCGTAAAGCATAAAGAAAATTAAAAATAGACGAGGAACATAATCCAATTCAAGGGGAAAAAGAAAGAAGATGGGAGATAATGGTAATCTCTACACAAAAATTACGGACCAAGCTTCTTTGTACGCTTAACAGGACGGTTTGAAATCGCTACACTATAGTACAGCGACGACGACAAAGTGAGCTGACGACGACAAAGTGATCGCGTTAGTTGACCCGCGGCCGACGACATCAAGGTGACCGCGACAAGTACCAAGATGCCGTCAATGCGAGTTAACCGTACAGGTAAGTGAAACGATATCGCAGCGACGTAGACGATCGATTCTTTGTACCCTTCACAAGACGGTTCGAAACCGCTACACTACGGTACATCAACGACGACAAAGTGATCGCATTAGTTGATCCGCGGCCGACGACATCAAGGTGGCCACGACAGGTACCAGGATGCCGTCGATGCGAGTTAACCGTACAAGTAAGTGAAACGATATCACACCGACGGCGACGATCGATTCTTTGTACCCTTGACATGATGGTTCGAAACCGCTACCCTACAATACAGCGACGACGACAAAGTGATCGCGACAATTGACCCGCGGCCTACGACGTCAAGGATGGTTTGGTGTAATTTTGTTTGATATAACTTTATGTGTTACTCACATTATTTGGGTATTGTACCCAATATTTGAGTGTATTATCGTTGATAACACAACTATAAACTTGTGAATAAAAGCCCTAAGTTGATTAATCTAAGAAAAGGGAAGCTCCATATGAAACTACTTCGCTAGTAGTGCCATAATTGCACTAGAATGATCCAAATTTTACACTTGGTGAAAAATCCGAATATCTGATCCACCAACCCTTATAATCCACATCCGTGACTCATGAACATATTTATTTGCATCCTTCAATCCAAAATGCATACTATAAGTTGATCTAAAAAAAAACCAATCAAAAAGATAACATAAAATAAAACAGTCTAGTACATGTAAAAAGACAGAGAAACAAAAAGACAACATTAGCAACAGTCTGTTGGTTACTTGTGAGGGCGGCCAAGGCACCAACTGTGACGACTTACCTGGCAATAGCTTCCTTCTCACCCTCCAGTCACAAAATAAACATCTGCACTTTTCCTCTCCCGCTCCCTCTCCCTCTCCCTCCCTCTTTCCTCTATTGAATATTCCAATTATTTAGAATTGATGATGGGGAAAGGGGGGGGGGGAGGGAATGAGGGAAAGGGAGACAGAGGTAGTGTCTGACAGGAAGAGAATCAGATTCGTGCTCTAATGACGAGACACGGGGAGCTGTTGACATGACAGTCCACAACCGCCGGTCTCATAAATCGAAACGGGACACGCGGGGAACATAGTAATGTACAGTACAATACTGAACGGTACAATACCGTACCTGCGGAATGAACTGTTGACATTATTTTCCCATCGACCGTCAAAATGAATCAATATCCATATCGTCGTAACAACTTGTCCTTGGATTTAAAAATATCAACCGTACAGAAATCGTAGCCGTAAGAAGTTTGACGATCGACAAAATAGCTGTACAAAAATCGTAGCCGCAAGAAGTTTGAAGGTCGACAAAATAGCTATCAACGAACCGACAACATCTATCGCAAATCTATCGCATTTTTTATGGTACACCTTGAATCGTTACTAGACTGTAAAAAATATTAGAGTAAAGAAAAATTTAGCGTCATTCATTCTAATATAGTGCCAAGAGACGTGGCATATTATGGTCCACTTCCTTAAATAGTGTAGCCTATTCTATTTAAGGTATCAATGTCAATATTTTGGGGTACTGATATACATTACATAAGGCTAATAACGACTCACGGTGTACTATACAAAAACGATAGGCCCTTGGCAACCAAACCATAGTTCAAAAGTAGGTGTTTTTTGGTAGGCCTTCTGTAGGCCGCCTTTAGCGTAAGTTGTGTTACGGGCTTTCCATGTGAACTTCTTAGGTCGCCACTTTCATCAGCAACCGTCCGATCGTCCGAATCTGACGATAGTCCTATCGAAAGTTGTGTTATGGGCTTTTCATGTGATCTTCTTAGATCATTACTTCATCAAAGACCGTCAGATCGTCCGAATCTGACGGTTTATATAAAAAGTCGCTCAAAACTCACAGAAAAAGATTTTTTTGTCCGATTTTTTTTTCAAATTTAGACATGACGTTTAATTCTCTATCGATCCATCTGCAACTCAACCCTGTTACTATTTTATTTCATTTTGCGCCCAATACAATATGGGTCTTAAGGCCATATTGTATGTTTTGCATACAATAGGCATATTGTATGGGCGTACGGTCACCTACTTTTGAACTATGAACCAAAGGCATAGTTGTTCAAATCGCACGTTTTTTTCCTTTTTTCCGATTAAAACGTATAATTCGTGACTTTTGAATAAATCGGAAAAAATCGCGATGTACTTTCTGTCCGGTAAACTGAATGGATAATTTACAGAAACTGTACGGTATTTACAGTAACTGTACGGTTTTGAGCCAATAAAGTACGGAATTTGACTAAAAGATACGTTGCACTTCGTAGTACTTTCTGTCCGGTAAACTGAACAGAAATTTAACGGGAAACGTACGGAATTGTAACAAAATTGTACGGACTATGACGAAAAGAGACGGGAATTGTACGGACAATGTACAAACTGCGTTATATGTAAAACTCAATTTCCTTTATATGTACGGAATTGTACGGAAGATAATTCATTAACGATTTTAACGATTTTTTCAAAAGGTTCAATGCGTTTGTTACGTATAATTCGTCGCGATTAAATCGTTCGCACGAAACGCCGTGAACAACTATGACCAAAGGGCAAAGCATGTACGAAATTTACGAAAGCTACGAAACAAACGAGTACTACGTATTTTTCGTAAAAAAATCCAAATCCGTACGAATAGGACATCTATGCAGAAAGCGTAACCTTGTTTGTACGGAAAAGTTTTGCTGGACCATACTCAGTCCATACTGAACACCTTTTGGAGCTCATCATCATTCGTACAATAGCTTGTTTGCCACGTGGCGTTCTTCTTCCTTGCTAAGTGGCGAAAGTCGTCCTTCTTACGTTAACGCGACTGCACGAGCAACCTCTCTTTGGCATATATCTAAACGAGGAACCCTACAGATAGAATGGGTCGCTCACGGGCTGCTCCGGCCACGGCTGCTGAAGAGGAAACCTCTCCAGCTGCTGCCAGGTGCCTTTCTTTGTGCCGAATGTTGGAAGTTGATAAGTTTGTTTTTAATCAACGTCTTGCCACAACCCTATAATTGAGTTCTCCTGTGAAGTGGCATGGCCTCGGCTGACTATGGCTCTCTGCTCTCATCAGGTCCAAGCGACGTCGTGTGGCCAATGCATCCGAGCCATGGGAGCTCTCCTCGTTAGGTAGATTCTGCTGAGATGCCTGTTCTCCTCCTGTTGCCACTTCACAAGAACACCAATATTTGCATTGTTAACTTGTATTATGCGATTTGTTATCTACTCTCCATAAATACATCATAAATGTGACTAGTTCTACGGGCATGCATTTATGTATAGTATGTACATGCATGCATAATAAGCATACCTATATACATAATTTCATAAATACACACATTAGATACATTACGCATATAACGTTCCTCACATATATGAATTGCATGCATCACACACATAAAATACATGAGATAATGACATGCACAATGTACATGAGATATATACATATGCTGGTATGTACTACATGCGGACACCATTCACACATTCACACATGCTCGCATGCATACATGTACATGCGGACATACATTCACGCATGCATAGTGTGGGCCATGAACAAAAGTATAGAATTTTCGCCGTACTTTTAGCGTACTACGTCTTTATTACTCTTTTTGTGCGTATGATACGGCACAAATACCATACTTCTGGTCTATGGTGTGGGCCATGACCTTCATCAATGCACAACATGATTGTGCAGCATATCTGACGTGATGCTCCTCAAACCAAATTAGTGGCAGTTAACCTTGTTAGCACATATAAATACTAAAACAAAAATCAGCCGTTGTAGAGGTAACACCGGAACTTCATATTTGGTGTGATTACTTTGAAGGACGTATGCCATATTGGATTTGATTGAGAGATTACAACTTTAAATGATGTTAGAGAAGAGACTAGCATGGATCAGAGGGAAGTATGCCCTACAAAGTCTCATGTACTCATGAATCGGAATATCTGTGGA
The DNA here is from genome assembly GCA_037447655.1 of Zygnema cylindricum. Classification (NCBI taxonomy): domain Eukaryota; kingdom Viridiplantae; phylum Streptophyta; class Zygnematophyceae; order Zygnematales; family Zygnemataceae; genus Zygnema; species Zygnema cylindricum. The sequence continues at coordinate 127,916 of JBBHKE010003144.1, read as the reverse complement.
TCCTGGAAGCCGATTTACAATGAAGTATTCTCTATGGTCCATATAAACTCATGTGCAGGCCTCCAAAAGTGGGCACCTTGTCCTTATTCCTGTCTAACCCAATCTTGGACGACCAGAGAAAGACCACACAATCTCCCCCTAAAAACACAAAATTGCTGGAAACCTTTTGAGCTTAAACACAGCGATCTGTGCCTAACTGTTTTGAGGTTCACATGCTTGACATGGGGTAACTTCAAACATGTATCCTTGTGTGTTCAAATGATGGACCTCTGTTTTAGATCACTGTGGGCATCCTTCTTATGACATTGCTCTGTGCTTAAAGATGCATTTTATTGTATCAAAATCACGTCACTCTAATCATTATATAAATTCTTGTAAAGATGGCTTACCACAGTATTCTCAAATGGATACTCTGGCCATCTCGCTATGCTGTTCATAGATACTTTCGATAAGCGTAAAATGTTATATGAATAAATTAGTTTTTTCTATGTTTACATGTTGTTTTGAGTGCCTAATGTGAATATGGGTTCCAAAAAGGCCTTTTAGTTTGATACTGTTGCAATTTTTGCACAAGGTAGGACGGGTAGAGCCAGATGGAAGCATCTTGTCGACCTTAAAAATTCGTGTTATCAACATTATCTTATGTACAGCAAAAGATAACACTTAAGATTCAACGATTCTAGTAGCTGACAACAAGTATCAGTACAAAATCTTCAGTCTTCCGCTTTCCCTCTACTATAGTTCGTCCACTCATGTTCTTTCTCTTCACCATTTCTTGATGCTACTCAACTACACTCCTCTTTGTCACGTCACGCGTGTCACTTCAAGAACATTACAAGCACGAAGTTCTCCTTCATATTCTCTTGAACCTTGGGTCTCCACTTAGAAGAACCATAGTACCAAACCCTAAAACCTGTGGATACAGGTGGAGGCGAGGGTCGCCGAGGCCTCTACCACTGCAACGCTTGTCAGCGCGATATTTCGGCGAGTGTGCGTATAAAGTGTGCACGCTGCACCGATTTTGATCTTTGTGTGGAATGTTTTTCCGTGGGAGCCGAATTGAAGCCACACAAAGCAAATCATCCTTACCATGTTATGGTTCTCGCAACGTCACCATCTCCGGAGCCGCTGGGAGCGGAGGTGGACATAGGTGTCCAAAATCCCAAACCATGATACCAAGAAGATTCACCTCTGGGTTCCAAGTTCTCTTATACTTCCTCTTGAAGCACGAACATTACAAGAACTTCACTGTGCGCACTGCACTGTTTCTCCTCACATCAACTCATCGTAGTTCTTTACCACTTC
>JBBHKE010003144.1:0-126601 GCA_037447655.1 Zygnema cylindricum | reverse complement strand
GAGAGAGAGAGAGAGAGAGAGAGAGAGAGAGAGAGAGAGAGAGAGAGAGAGAGAGAGAGAGAGAGAGAGAGAGAACAGCCACAGCTATATCAACGACGGCGTCAAAGATGATGATATTGAGGTTCATGCTCACTATTATGCTCTTCCAGACTAAAATGTGTGCCAGTTTTTTGAGGTCTTCTTAACACGCCTGTTTGCCTTTGCAGAACAAACCTGAGGTCGACCAAAACTGCTCCATAGGGCATGCGGTTCTATACTTCCTTTCTCATGTTTCTACCTTGCCTCACTTAGAGGACCACACTACATGGGCGGGGCTGTCACTTATATGTAGTCAAAGCAAGCAAAGGAATGCAAACTCTTCTGTATCAGTCTTTATTCCAATCCTCTCAGACAATGTGCACTTCAGTTCAATCTGGATGCCCAACTCGGCGAATAATCACAGATATAAATCAGTACATGTAGAGCATTGATGACAACCGGCAAAAAAGTGTAAGGAAATGAAAAACTACCTAGTTCACAAGTCTATTTGTAACCTATTTCAAAGTTTGCCAGCAACAAGGTCAAGGACCTCATAAACTGATCTTCAAATACTCCGGCAAAAATTTCATCTACTGGTAAACACCTGTCCATATATAAACGATTGATATATCAAAGACTAAATATACACTATCACTCTGCTGCCATTTTGAGGAGACTTTGACTAGTAATAATGATTACGACTGGTAATAAATATCAACACAGACAACTACTAGACTATGTCTGCTGAGATGAGCCGTACTTCAACTCACGATGCACTAATAAACCTGTCAAATAATGGCATACACATCCTTATTGAGAGAAAATGAAAATACCTGAGCTGGAAAAGGCAATAGCTTCACATTGCCTTCTTTACACCCATTTTCTTCATCACGTCTACCACCACGTGACACACTCCAAAACATCCTGGCGGCCTTAAGTCATCATCGTTGTCCGAGTCATAATAATACGACATAGCTTCGCTTTCTTCACTGAAACGCCTTTTCGAGTCCACGGATGCATTTGAGTCGCTTAATCTGTGAGAATTCACATTTGATGCATCTTCCTGCTTTGTTTCGGGTCCTTCAGAAGACCGCCTACGGTCTAGTGAAAGGGACTGCGTACTGGTAGTCTGTGAATGCCCAACCACATGACCAGTCATAGAGAGACCATTAGCCACTTAGGAACCAGTGTTCAATACATCACTGTCTGACACAAAAACCAATACTTGACTATACTTGATAAGCAGTTGACTCCACAACCACGGTGGGAAAATGTTCAAGTTCTTGCAAGAGACGTGTCTAAAAGTTGACGACTACAGGTTAACGAACCTATTTGTTAGTCTTTAAATACACATGCTGAGTCAACATTGGCTCAGCGAGAAAGAAAAACCCTCCCTCGGCCCCAGGATAAACATAGACAAACAAACTTCGCCAGTAGTTGATCATAGTAAAAGAATGTAGATACTTGGCTTTCTGAAACGATCCTGAGTGAACCCCCCATGAGCAACACTGATGTCTTTTTTTTTTTTTTTTTCTGAAAAGGCGAACATGTACTTTTTATAGCCACAGATGATACAGGATGCTTCCAGACATTGACTAGGATGATAACAACAATTAGGAGCCCCATTCACACAGGCAAACACAAAACCAATACCACAAACCACAAATCCAACTCCAAAGCACTATCACAAGATAATCTCACTTATAATTCTTGGATCATCTTTTTTTGGTCATGTTACTCAACATTTGGCCAATTGTCGGGTAGAATGACCAGAAGCTGACCAAATATCGGGTAATATCACCAAAAGTTGATCAGAAGTTGACCAAAATTTGACCAAAGCTTGACCAAAAAAAGGTAAGTGAAATATGTCCGGTGGCGGTAAGGATCAGTACCTCAGAAACTGCAGCTTTAACTGAAGCATCTTCCACCACTGAAGAAACTGGAATTTTACTATCGAGGGCTGGCTGTTCAACTGAAACATTTTCTGCTTCTGGAGATAACATCTTCCTCTCTCCTTCTTCCTTCCCTTCTTCCTGGAGAAACTCCGTCCCAACTCCGTCTCCATTCTCATGTTGACTACCGTCATCCTTATCTTCCTCACCTGCATCCACTTCTGCCTCCTCTTCTTCCTCCCCCTCTTCTACCTCCTCATCGTCAAACCTCACTCCTTGGACCCTGTCCACAGAACGTACTCTTAAAGATACAAGCTTTTCTGTCACTCTTTCATCTGAAATTTTATCCATGGGAGTGTTTCCACCTTCCTCTTCTTCCGTATCCAAATCGTCAACATCAACACCGTTTACAGTACTTCCAGCCCTGAAAGATAATGAATGTGAATAGACCGATATCGTGTCGTTCTTTTCCCCATCCAAGACCTGCTCATAATCCTCATCTGAATCTTCTCTGTCCTCCACACTCCCTCCCTCCTCCTCCTCCTCCTCTTCCTCCTCATGGTATGCCTCTTTGTCGCCATTGTATGGTTTTGGAATGTAATCATTTCCCTCAACCTCAAAATTCTCCTCCGAAACCGCCAGTGCCGGATACTCACTGGTAACAAAGTTGCTATCTTCCTCTTTCTCCACACTTTCATATTCTTGACTCACTTTTGGCATCTCTACAACCGCCATTCCCTCAGAGACGTGTGACCCTATCCTTCCTTCCCCGTCTTTACCTTCCTCTTCAACTTCCTCTTCAACTTCCTCTTGTAATTCCTCCTCTGTGTCTTCCCAGTCTTCCTCAGAATCCTCCTGTTCTTCATATTCCTCCACAGAGTCATTATCGGTAAAAGAAGAAACTTTTGCCCTTGGAGTATTATCCCCTTTTACCTCAACTTCCTCACTATGGAGGTTGTCAGGTTCTGAACCCGGCGACAGTTTCATTTCAGAGGACACTTGCATCTTCACAAAAAAAAAGGTAAAAGAGAACAAGAAACTAAAAACAAACTAAAAACAGGCTAAACAGCAGGACAATGTGAACAGGAAAAACGAAGAGGTGAAAGAGTTGACAAACCAAAAAAAAAAAAAAATAGAATAGCTAAAGTCTAAGCTTAGAGTTGCTCAGAAAGTCTCAAAGATAGTATTTAAGCAAAAGGCTCCTGAAATCATTATTTAGTTCTCTAACACTTGCCATTTTCCAAAATAAGATGATTGGCAAATCCACTTTCACGAAAAATAAAAAATAAAAAAAGGCTAGATGCGTCGAAACAAGACAAAAGAGCAAAATAAAAACAGGATCAAACAAAAAATGAGCCTTTTGTGAATTAAAACCCTAAATCGCTTCACTTGCTAAGTCTCTGTTTTGCTACAGTAGTACATCAACAACACGAGGGTAAAATAACTACTAACGAAGCCTTTTAAGATTGAAGAAAAGACTCGAATGAGTTGAAAGTAACCGCGTTGGATGACATTGCGACAGGCAGTACACGAAAACGCATCGGAAAGGCCATGGCGCCACGTTAGCGTTGAGAGTAGCGGACGTGGAAGACACTCCGGAATTTAAACATCCACACTAGTTATCAGCTCCATAGCCAGACGCACGATTCAAACGGAACAATCGATCGAGATTCAAATTTTTGAAATGTTCTTTTCTTAACTTTTGCTTTTCGCATCCGTGCTTCAGTATAGACGTACAGTCCACCGCCCATCGATGTTAGGGCTACGCGAAGAATTGTTTGCGTTATAACCTCTTGACTTCGTGGAGTGATTATGACCGTCCGATGCACTTCACGATGACACTAATTTTGTACTTTGCAACACTTTTCCCCTAATCATTATCACCGTTGTGGCCCATTGCTATTGGCTCGAATCGTCCCGGGTGTTTTGCCCAATGAAGAGTAAGGGGAGTGGCTCATTGCCATTGGTTGGAGTTTGTAAGATGCTTCACGCATCCGTGTTTCAATAAAGAACAGTTCACCGCCTATACATGTCAGCGTTACTTAAAGAATTGTTTGCACTATTTACCTCCTGATTTGATGTTATATATAGTGACCGTCCGATGCACTTTTTCGCGATGGTGATAAATCTTGTGCTGTACTTTGCAACGGTTTTCCTCAAATTATCATCCCCCGGGGTGCCATCCATTTCTATTGGCTCGAATCATCCCGGGTGTTTCGCCCAATGAAAAGTGCAGAAAGTGACTCATTGCCATTGGCTGGTTCTGTAACGATGGGTAACGCATCCGTGTTGCAGTCTCACCGCCCATCATAGATGTCCTATGCGCATAAAACGCACGGAGTAAACTACAAGTAACGAATACTACGTAGAGTGCGCATAAAACAATTTCAAATTTTATAAAATTCGTCGTAAAATTCGTACTTTTTTTTTACTTTCAAATTTCAAAAATTTAAATATTCAATACCTAAAAAACTGAAAAGTGCAACGAACTAGCGGCGAGCGGCGGAATTTACGGCGTCTCCAACGGCGGCTTCCTTCTGAAGACGGAATGGAGGACAGATGAAAATACGCGCGCGCAAATGAAGCAAAACGGCTCAAGGAAGACGCCGTTGGAGACGCCATAAATTCCGCGGCTTGCCGCTCAGATGAAAATACGCGCGGGAGACGCCATAAATTCCGCGGCTCGCAGCTCAGATAAAAATACGCGCGCGAGACGCCATCAATTCCGCGGCTCGCCGCCCAGATAAAAATACGCGCGCGCAAATGAAGCAAAACTGAAAATTTCAACGAACTACACCGCGAATCGTTATTAGTGTCAAAGTCACTAATTTGGGTTCTTAAAATTTTGATTTTTTTTTTCAAATAGGATACATGATTTTAATTTTTCCTTGACGTTAATTAAGGTACCGTACGAAATAAAGTAAAGCCCGAAAGTACAATAAAATATAAATAGTGTGGTGTACGGTCGATGTCATACCGTACATAATTGTACCTTTTCAAGTGAAAATTTACAAAAAATGAATTAAATCAGACGCGCACGCATAGGAACGTTCGCTCAAAAAAACTAGATTAGTCTGATCCGTAAATTGGTATGGCATGTAAGGATATTTTAAATTCGCAACGGCATACGATTTCTAATATTTTGTACAAATATATATATTAATGTGTATAATCGTACGGCAAATTTTCCATTTTTGCTGTTCCCAAATTAGCATAAACGCCGAAATTAGAATGCACCTTTTTTTTGAAAAAAATCAAATTCTTAATTAGCATCAATTACGGTAAATTTTCTTCAACACTATTTAAACTTTGACACTAATAACGATTCGCGGTGTAGCAGCGAGCGGCGGAATCTACGGCGTGTCCAACGGCGGCTTCCTTCCGAAGACGGAGTGGAGGACAGAAAAAATACGCGCGCGCAAATGAAGCAACGTCTTATTTTTTACGTCCGTACAATTTTCCGTACAGTGTGAGACGTACGAAATTTACGAAATTTAAGAAACAAGCGAATACTACGTAGTTTTCGGGAAAAAGTCCAAATCCGTACGAATAGGACATCTATGCCGCCCATCGATGTTAGGGTTACGTGAAAATTCAAAATTGTTTGAGCTATTACCACCTGATTTTGTGGAGAAACCAGTGACCGTTGGATGCAACTTTTCGCGAAACTCGTCCTTTGCAGCGCAATTCCTCTAGAATTATCATCCCTAGATGTCGTCCATTTCTATTGGCTCGAATCATTCCGAGTGTTTTGCCCAATGAGGAGTGGCGGAAGTGGTTCAGTACCATTGGCTATTTTTTCTTAGATTGCTCTCTCATGTGCCGATGACAGAAAAACGTCGACAAGAAGTACGAAACCATATGTTCGAACCGTGCGCAGCGTACGATCCTCGTATACCGTTCGAATAGCAAATTGTGAAACGACCATGGACATTGAGCAGGATGGCATCTGAAAAGAAATCTTCTAAATGAATTCCAGAAAATTGCAAATTACAATGTCTTGCATAGAAAATAAAAACGAAGGCTATTACTTGTACACTCATTTCATGCGAAGTCAAGACAGTTGAGATAATGGGCAGGATGGCATTGAGAATTTACCAAAAAATGTTGAAAATAGTCCGAAATATTTGAAAACTGCAGGTTCGTGCAGAAAAAAATCAGTTGACGCCAGGTGAGGACCTTTTGTCTTTATGTACGGATATAATGCAAGGTTAATGGGGAAATAGAAGCCAAAATCATGAAAGAACTCCAAGACGCCATTTAGGAATCTATTTCAAGGTTTGGAATCATTTTTTACGTTTTATTGATTATCTTTGTCAATTCTTCCCCAGCGAATGAGTAAGAGTTCCCGAATTACTTTTTCATTTACTTTTAACGAAACACCTACATCACAATCAAAAGCAAAGTATGTGAATATCACAACACTTCAGTACATTATTATTAATTGTTTAATTGTTTGATTATTTTATTGTTGAATTGTTCTCAAATAATAACAATTGACCTGTTATACAATTACACGATGAGTATCAGCTTGAAGATAAGTCCAGGCATGATTCAACCATTCACAGATTGTATTACTTCTGTATTTGATCATTCAGTCATCCCATTTGTCAGTTTATTCAATTATTCAGTTATTAGCATTCAGTATATTCAATCATCAGTGTCATTGTTATCACTGTCACGACAAAAGACGTGAATTACAATTTGCTAGCTGAAATTTATGATGGAAGAAACAAATAATGATAATTTTTGTATCAGTTGTTATTGCCAAATGTAGCAAATGAATGTATTTTTCCTACATCAGGCAAAATTCCCATGTTCCTTAATAATCAGTATACTGGACAGACATTTATACCTGCTCCCAAGACCAATAAATTTTAGAGTGGACAAACCCCAATTTTTTCTAATGAGTTACTCAAAATCTGTCTAAGTACATGGGGACCAGAAAAGAAAGGGCAAAAGGAAGGAAATTAAAGTCACCAGGTCCGGGACCTACACATAATTAACAATGATTTTGACAAAAGCACATGTGACAGAGCCAACTAGGGCATATAAAAAATTGATTTTCGGCTTAAAACGACACTGAAAACAGGATAAACATAACAACAAAGGATATATTAAAACAAAACAACAGGAATTAACAATTTCAAGTTCGCCATAGCCATGGCATTCAGGGTCGACACTTTTCGTGTCTACTAAACCTACTAAACACTTCATGCCCAGGAGACAAAAATATATTGCGAGAGCTTTCAAAAATCGATGATCCGCAGCACTGATAAAGAAAAAACTTCGCTTTTGACTGGTCTACATTTTGTCACAGTTTCGACAAAATTCCCAGCTTGCACCGAGCAATCAGTGAACCATCGGCTATTTTCTACTCCAAATACTGCTAAGCAAAGTGGTCAACATGCTCCAACTATTTCCTCGGTTGTACCACAGAACTGGTGAAAAATGCCAAGGGACAGTCACCTAACTCACCATGAGACTGTCCAGTTTAAACTCAACTGAAACGAACCAGTCATTCCTTGCCAAATGGCGTCACCCAAACCACTCATTTGGAGGATTGGAAGAAAAAACAGAGAGCGTGTTGGCCTAAGTCTCATTGGAGGTGTAAAATTTTAACAGCCTTTGTAGCGTAGGATGTCTTCAACACAACCGTCAAGTCTAAGCGAAAGCTTTAACAGATAGACCCTAGGATAAGTAGGAACTGGTCTCCAAGATTAAAATTTTGTGCCAAACACCTAAGTGCTCTCCTCGACCTCAGCGGAGGTCACTGTAGGAGTAGACTCCTCTACTCCTGGCACCACCTCTTCAACAATCGGAGAAACCTCGTCTGTTACAATTTCAAGAACGGTGAGAACCTCACTCTCCACAGATTCCATCGCCACGGGAATCTCTTCAACCACTGCAGAGACCTCGGGTGCTATTTGAGACGCTTCCGAAACGCTCGAAGGAACCGAGTCAGACTCCTGGAACTTTGACACGTAATAAGACAACGGTGGTCCCTTGTAAACCTCTTCCACAGATGAGGGTTGTGAACTCCCTACAGACAAGAGGACTGCACTAGCACCAGAAATTGCTGCAATTGCCAGAAACCCAGAGATAATCAAAGTTCCTCCACTTCCTTCAGAGGAAGTTCCTCCAGAGTTTGTGCTGATTGCTGAGTCGGCGACGTAGATGGTTGGCTGCAAAATAAACACAGGTTACCGTTAAAAGGTTTATCGATAAAGGCTCTCTTTAAAATACTTGGAAGCTACACCGCCAATCGTTATTAGCGTTGTGTACGCTAATTCCGTCCCGCTTTTTTTTTTTTTATTCTCAAATAGAGTTATCCACACTATTTAAAAAAAACCCTAATTCCTAATTAGAATAGACGATTTCTTCGAAAATTTCCAAATTCCCAATTAGCGTAAACCACGCTAATTATTCGTATACGCTAAAAAAAACTTACACGCTAATAACGATTGGCGGTGTAGTAGGATGAATACAGGAGAAAAACATTTAAGCAGCAATATTTTGATTCAACAATCCCTTTGTTACAATGACCAGCACCATATTCACCTCGACTAATTAAAATGTTGTTCTGGATACATGACAGCCCATCACATTGCCACATGAACACAGACCATCGAAGTAAATCACAAGAGGTCCAAATCATTTACCGGCTGCTTCCCCCAGTAAGAAAATAGACATAATTTAGAGAAACCTTTAATCAGAGCACGAACAGAAACTATCACATAAAAAATTCTCAAGCGCAGAATTAAAGTGGAACCTTTTTGCTGCAAAGAAAGGATTAATCAAGATAGTTCCCTAGTAGTTAAACAAGATTCGGTGAGAACAAGAGACATACCTCGACAGCATAGATATTCTCCTGACCAGCGGTGTCTTTCGTGACATATCCTGTCAGAGCTCTGCTGGGGGCCGCCTTTTGCTCAACTTCCTGTTCAGCTCGGACCTGACCTGCCTATCCCCACACCAAAACAATAGTAAAACACACCAGAATCAGTTCACTCTCTCGTCACTACACCGTGGATCGATGTAAGCGTTAAGGAATAATTAGAATTCACATTATTTTAGCGTTGATGATTATGTTTCCAGTGCGAATGTTGTCGACTGTTGTGGGCCACGTGAAAAACAATTAGTACTGCTAAAGGAAATTTGTGTTCAGCAGGCCAAAAAAACCGGGAACAAACACTAATTAATGATTCACTCGTACCATGAACACCGAATACAGGTCTTCCACTGCAAATATTAGAAAATTCCTTTCCTCTATGCCTAAACCATTTGATGACAGTATGTGCCAATTTAGAAACTTGCTAAAAATAACTTAAACTGTAGTTTTACCTGCGATCGTCTCTGAACCCCAGTTCTACTTCCTTCACAGCTTCTCAGGTTAATCGGTCCTCCTTGAAGAAAACTGCTCGAGCGATTGGTTTTGCTCGACACCAGAGAGGACGTCTGGAGACCACAAAAGGACGCCGCTCCAACAGCAATGGTCGCCATTTTTGAATACTTTCACCACTTTCTGTCAAAATAAAGAGGGAGAAGGACAGGACAACCAAGGGTAAGAAAACAATCACAAAACAGGCATTCATCTGTCTCTGAATTGGTCAGATTGATGATATAAGACAACCATCAACAAAAGCAAAAAAAAGGCAGGAACGTAAACAGCTTTGACATTTGATAGTAAAAAAGGGAGGGAAAGAGAAAAAAAATGCGACTAGAAGATGATTATTAGAAATTGGCACAACATGACGATAAGCTATTCATAGAGCACAAAAAAAAAAGGGAAAACAAAACAAGCCACATTGGCAACCAAAATTTGCGTAGAGTAAACCTTTTCAAAAATTATTATACTTGAAATAGTAAGGATGAAACTCCACAAGAGCCATCAACATAATTAGGGCAAATCAATTTGTTAGCTTTCCACTAAGATACAAAATTAATGGGAAGAGAGACTCCAACCATAAAGAGGCAAAGAACAGAAGGCAGAGAGAGACCAAAAGGAAAAACAGTTCACCGGCACTAAAAAAAAGGGAGGGAGAGAGCAAGAGTGGGGACAAACGAGGGAAAGAGAGAGGGGGGGAAAAAGAGGGAGAGGAGGGAGAGAGACTGATAGGGAGAGAGGGAGAGAGGGAGAGAGACAGAGAGTGAGGGAAGGGGGAGGAAGGGGAAGGAATGACAGTAAGAGGACGAACAAGCGAGAAAGGGAGAGATGGAGCTACGGAGATAACGGAAGAGGAGGAGAGAGGGGTAAAGGGAAGAGAGAGAAGGGGAAAAGGGGGAGAGGGACTGAGAGGGACAGAAGCAAATCGGGAGAAGAAGACAGATGGGAGAAGGGGGGAAGGGAGGGAGGACGGGAAAAGTGGAAAGAGAGGGACAAAGAAAGAATTGGAGAGAGAGGGTGAGGATGGGGGGGGAAATTGGTAAACTAAATGCGAGAAGAGACAGGGAAGGGGGGAGAAGCGAAGAAGGGGGAAGAAGGAGAGACAGGGGGGAGAGAAGCGGGAGAGAGACTGGGAGGAGGGCGAAAAGGAAAGAGAAGGAGAGCAAGAAGGAAAGGGGCGGAGACAGGGAGAGGAGGAAACAGAGAGCGGAGGGCAGGTAAAGTACGAAGAATGTGAGGCCATTAAAATTACGGGAGAGGCAGAGAGGGATAGATGGCTCGAGAAGGTTGGACAAAGAGGGAGAAGGTCCTGTGGAGGAGGAGATGGTGAGAAAGAGAGAAGACGGCAGAAGGAGAGAAACTGGAAGAAGAGAGGGAAAGCAAGTGATAAAAAAATAGGGGACGAGAGAGGGAGAGAGAAGAAGATAGGGAAAAACGGGCGTAGAGAAACATGTCCAGGAAAATGCAGATCGGGGATAGAGATAAAAGGAAAAAGTAGGATGGGGATGGTGAGGAGAAGATATATGGAGAGAGAGAGAGAGACCAAACAAAAGAGATGGAGAGAGGAAGGCAGAGAAAAGGGGGGTAAAGATTGGGGTAAAGAGGGAGACCGCGGAAACGAGGATTAATTAGAAATTGACGGTAAAAGGATGGATGAGAGAGAAGAGGAAAGGGGAGAGAGGAGAGGCGTTAGATAAAAGAAGAAGGGGAGGGGGATAGAAAGAGAGAGGCTGACAGGTAGATAGAAAAAATATGGAGGGAATGAAAGAGAGAGGGAAAGAAATAGGCAGATAAGGATACGAGGGAAGAGAGAGAGAGAGAGACACAGAGAGAGAGGGAGAGAGAGAGAGAGAGAGAGATCAATCCATTGATCGATGACCAAGTAATGGAACAGGAAGAAGTGGAAAATGTGGCAATGTGACGTCATCATCGCATACCAGGCTTGAGAGAGACTGCAGTCAGGCGCGATTCGGATTCGGAGGCGGAGGCTGCTGCCGGCCTTCACTCGCCCGGGCCGCCCTAGGCAGGCTGAAGAGGAAGGGAGGGAAGAGGAAGGAGGAAGGGAGAAGGGAGAAGGGAGAAGGGAGAGAAAGCGGATAGTGAGGGGAATACGGGATACGCTGCGAAAAGCTGGAAGTGACAAAAGAGGCAAAGCAGCACAATATAGTACACTGCATGCGCTACAGTACAGTACGGCACTGTACTGTACATGCACTGTGCATCGATATCACCGTGAACGCTTATTTCGTCGCTTCAATCGGCTTTTCTTCGTGCACACGTGTCTGGTCTTCATTTGGAGACAGCAAATCGGAAGGTATGAATCGTGCCTTACATTAAAACCGTCGGATAAACAACCCGACTGTGTGCACGGAGAACAAAGGGTTGAGGCCTAAACAGAAATTCACTGGACGGCAGTGTGGTATGCTGTAGTGAGTGATGTACTTTACCGTACATAGTAGTACCCGAGATGTACTGTGAGCTGCTAGTCGTACGGTGCGGTTCTCTTCCACGCGAGTTTGTGGCCCTGCGAGGTACGGCTCGTCGGGTGCCGCGGCGTGCTCGCGCAGCAGTCACAGGAGGCGCATCGCCTCATGTCGGTTCGCACGAGAGCCTCTGTTTTTCTGAAAAGTGGCGCAGCGCCAGCCGGGGAAACAATAACGTCAATCTTTAAAGATTTTGTGTGTAGCGTCGATATTCGTACGGAACATATCCGGTCTAGTTAACGTTCTTGCATGTCTACTGCACATCTTATGAGCGTTGGCGCTAGCCTCGATACACGATTTGGTATTTCATACCGATCCACATGTATTGTATCCATTATATAGCATGTACGGCAGAGGTCGCAAAAGTCAAAATTTTACATAACCGAAACCGACCGTTTTTTTTTTTTTCAAAATCTGAGTAACCGACGCCCGACCGGATTATGTCACGCTCCAAAATTGTTAACCATTAACCGACAGGCGTTTACGAAAGTATAAGTTAACCGAAACTCGATTTTTCGCGACTAACCGTACCCGCCCGTAACCGAAAAAGTACAAAAAAAAATCTTAGTTTTTCACGACGTATGAATAAGCCAATAATTACGATTTGTCGCGTTCCCTAAGATTTGCGAAATGAAGTGTTACTACCGTGTCAGATTTGCGACGCTAATCATGATGTCACGTACTTCCACGATACCAAAGAGTACAAAGTACAATAATGTTGGATTGTATGGACAGTACAAAATTTTCATTTTTTTTCGTTTTTTGCTTGACCGACCGTAACCGACTTTTTTTTTTTCTGGTGAATCAACCGACCGCGACCGCCCGGCCCCCAAAATTTGGCAACCGAATCCGTTCCAGATCCGGCGCGGGCGGTCGGTTAACGGTCGGTCACGGTTTCGGTTGACCGTTTGCGACCTCTTTGATGAATGTATGTTTATTCCTCTGTGCCGGCCGCCCGAAGATAATTAATTGCGTCAAACGATTGAGTAGTTAATATCAGTGTGCCATGATGGTAGTGTTCTATATCGGCATTCTCTTTTCGATAATCAATATGTGCCCATTTCTGACTTTCTGACACTCGACACATATTTTGATTTATCGAGTATACCATTTTTCCGATATATTGCCTTCGCATTGTCCGAAATCCCCATAAATCAAAATCGGGATGATTGACTCATTAAGGGTTTGATATGGTTTAAGATGCTTAAGCGTGCATTTTCTCAGAATAGTACATTAATGAGGGTTTTCGTGTTTTCGGTGCAAAATAGGGAAGTGTAAGCTCTACTTGTCTAGCAAAAGGAAAAAGGGGTGCAAATGTCAAATTTTACATTGCGTACTAATGGGTGGGTGAAGGAGTGCTCCAGTATAAAAGTATGGTATACCAAAATAGTACGAAAAGGTTGCCTTCAATTGTTCGGGTGAGGAGAGTGGGGCTAGGCCTGTGGCACAATTTCCAAGAATTGTACGGACTGTATGTATATATCAATGATATCGCCTTATCTCTGTCAATTTTCTCACAATCATCTGTCGCTTGATATATCGTGTCAGCATATCGAGTATTGAGACTAAAAAAAGTACATATCGAATACCAAACCTAGTTATAGCTACACGGCTATGATCACAAACAGACTGCTAGTTGGAAGCGAGCATTTTTTTTTCTTTGTTCTATTTTTATATACGAAGCTTAATGCCATCAAGTGTTCTCCCTCTGTTCGCTGACAGCTGATCAAGGTTCATAGAGCAGGCTATGGACAAGAATTAAGAGTTGAAAGTTCAATCAACAGAAGCTGAACAACAGTAAAATTGCCATGGCACGGAAGAGATAAAGGTGTGCACCAACAAGCACACGTGACGGCTTGGTCACACAGGTGATTTGAGATTGCCAATTTAACAAAACACTGCTATAATGACTATATGTTGTAACAGACTCAAATTTTGGTGAATTTTTGCCAAATGGTGCAAATGAAGATTTCTTTACAAAAAAGACAACACAAAAGAGCATACGAAACAGGGCAACGGTACCTTAAGATTTTCGTCAGCGATATCAAAAAGCTCCAAAATTAGGCGAAAACTCCTTAGTAAGCTGAGCAACAAAAAACAAATGTAATTTCATCCCCGAAATTCGACCAACCATCAGCAAACAAAACATTCTTTACTTGATAATGAACATTTGCCCAAAATCGCTTCATGTTAGGGTTTCTTGTTACCTTCAAAACCAGTATTGAAGCAACAACCCTAACGACGCTCGAACCTTCAATCTAACAACAACTGGTCTTCATAATTGTGGAGAATACCATTACCACTTTCAATTCCCGTCATCTGGAGACTACTACCTCTCCACATTCCTCCCATTTCCGAACCGAAAACCATATCTGGACTGGGCTGTTCTCCCTCGGCCTCCTCTCCTGTCCCCATTTTTTGTTCCCCTCTATCCCCCACCATCTCACTTCCACTCCCTCCTGGGCCTAATTGCCCTATTGGACCCAAACACGATTTGGTGTTTCATACCGATCCACATGTTTTACCGCTTTATTATTGTATCTATTATATAGCATGTACGGCAGAGGTCGCAAAAGTCAAAATTTTACATAACCGAAACCGACCGTTTTTTTTTTTCAAAATCTGAGTAACCGACGCCCGACCGGGTTATGTCACGCTCCAGAATTGTTAACCGTTAACCGACCGGCGTTTACGAAAAACAAAATTTAACCGAAACTCGATTTCTTGCGACTAACCGTGCCCGCCCGTAACCGAAAAAGTACAAAATTAATTAATGTACGACGTATGAATAAGGGTATTTTGGCATGTAACCGAAACTTAGTCTTGCTACTTTGTTTTTTAGCGAAGATTCTCCGTACAGATTTCAGAGCATTCGGATGTAAACGCAAATAACTTGTCACTTAAAAAAATGACTTACGTAGACGTGTACGAAGAATTGTGACAGATGAAGTGGTACATAAAATGAGGCGAAACTTCCACTCGCCTTCAATTTGAGGCGTTTCTCCGCACGCTGTACAATTTTTGTGACTTCGTAATGTCCGTACGCCACATTGTCTACATGTCGAAACCCTAAAATACCTTTCGCTGTCTCACAAAATTTGCGGTTTCGTTTATCGTCTTCCCACTTGCCGACAGGTGGCCAATATTTTTCATACGCCGTATGTGTGAAGACACGTGTTTTTGAGAGAGACGGCCCCTGTACGGTTCACCGCACGCAAAACATTACGCAAAGGCTGGAAACGTGCACTGTGTTTTTTTTGGTACTCCGCGCACAAAAATTGTAAAAAACTTCAGACACGTGCAACAGTGTTTGCCTATTCGCTCACCTTATTGGACTTTATTTCAAATCACCTCGCGAGGTGATTTGATGCAAAGTTTGAACATGTGTTGAAAGGACGCGAAAGTGGGTCGAAATGCGCTAAACGACAAATTGTATCGCGCTAGACGACAAACTACTGTGCGTATAAGTGTAAGGGTAACGCAACTTGTACGGTGGTAATTTCTATTTTTTGGTACGGTTGCGGATTTTCTCGTTTTTTTATAAGTTATGGAGGAAAACGACAGAACTTTAGCACATGCGAAAATACCCAACCAATAATTACAATTTGTCGCGTTCCCTAAGATTTGCGAAATGAATAGTGTTACTACCGTGTCAGATTTGCGACGCTAATCATGATGTCACGTACTTCCACGATACCAAAGAGTACAAAGTACAAGAATGTTGGATTATAGGGACAATACAAATTTATCATTTTTTTTGGTTTTTTGGTTGACGTAACCGACTTTTTTTTTTGGTGAATCAACTGACCGTAATCGCCCGACCCCCAAAATTTGGCAACCGAATCCGTTCCGGATCCGGCGCGGGCGGTCGGTTAAAGGTCGGTCACGGTTTCGGTTGACCGTTTGAGACCTCTGATGTACGGTGTTCTACTTTGACGAATGTATGTTTATTGCTCTGTGCCAGCCGCCCGAAGCCCGAAGATAATTAAGTGCGTCAAACGATTTAGTTAATATCGGTGTGCCATGATGGTACACCGCGAATCGTAATTAGAGTAATGAAAAAATTAGAGTAAAAAAACAAAAAAAAACAATTAGAGTAATGAACTCTAATTTATGTGATCAGAGGAAGTTTACTCTAATTTATTTAAGTACTCTATATTGGGTTATGTTGGCAATAATTATCCGCGCTGAAATTATGAACACTAAATTACGTAGAGTTACAAAATCTGTCAGTCCGTATAGTTTTGACGTCATTATGACGTTAGTACTATTTGTCGCGCTGAATGTCAGTTAATGTTCACACTGACGACGATGCTGTCGACGGACGAGAGATGCAAACGACTTTTTCTCGATGTGATTGATTTTTTGTTTAGTGCGATTTCACGTGCGATCGCGATTCTATTAAATCATTATTTGTACCTTTTTACTTATAAAAGTACAATTTTGCACGGTCGACGTCGTCCGTACTCCACACTATTTAAAACGAACCTATATTAGAATTTGTTTACGCTAATTAAACCTTACCTAAATTAGAATAATGAAAAAATTAGAATCATTTACTCTATTTGACGTGATAGAGTCGAAATTTCGAGCGACCGAATTAGCGTTTTTTACTCTAATTACGATTCGCGGTGGTGTTCTATATCGGCATTCTCTTTTCCTTAATATGTGCCCATTTCTGACTTTCTGACAGTCGATACATATTTTGATATATCGAGTATACCATTTTTCCGATATATTGCCTACGCATTGTCCGAAATCCCGATAAATCAAAATCGGGATGATTGACTCATTAAGGGTTTGATATGGTTTAAGGTGCTTAAGCGTGCGTTTTCTCAGAATATTACATTAACGAGGGTTTTCGTGTTTTCGGTGCAAAATAGGGAAGTATAACTGGCTTAGAATTAAGCTCTACTTGGCTAGCAAAAGGAAAAAGGGGTGCAAATGTCAAATTTTACATCGCGTACTAATGGGTGGGTGAAGGAGTGCTCCAGTATAAAAGTATGGTCCACCAAAATAGTACAAAAAGGTTGCCTCAATTGCTCGGTTGAGGAGAGTGGGGCTAGACCTGTGGCACAATTTCCAAGAATTGTACAGACTGAATGTATATATCAATGATATCGCCATATCTCTGTCAATTTTGTGACGATCACCAGTCGCTTGATATATCGTGTCAGCATATCGAGCATTGAGACTAAAAAAAGTACATATCGAATACCAAACCTAGTCACATCTACACGGCTATAATCACAAACAGACTGCTAGTAGGAAACAAGCATTTTTTTTTCTTTGTTCTTTTTTCTATACGAAGCTTAATGCCATCAAGTGTTCTCCCTCTGTTCGCTGACAGCTGATCAAGGTTCATAGAGCAGGCTATGGACAAGAATTAAGAGTTGAAAGTTCAATAAACAGAAGCTGAGCAACAGTAAAATTGCCATGGGACGGAAGAAATAAAGGTGTGCGCCAACAAGCACACGTGACGACTTGGTCACACGGGTGATTTGTGATTGCCAATTTAACAAAACACTGCTATAATGACTATATGTTGTACAGACTCAAATTTTGGTGCATTTTTGCCAAATGGTGCAAATGAAGATTTCTTTACAAAAAAGACAACACAAAAGAGCATACAAAACAGGACAACAGTACCTTAAGATTTTCGTCAGCGATATCAAAAAGCTCCAAAATTAGGCGGAAACTCCTTAGTAAGCAGAGCAACAAAAAACAAATGTAATTTCATCCCCGAAATTCGACCAACCATCAGCAAACAAAACATTCTTTACTTTTGATAAACAAATGATAAGGAACATTTGCCCAAAATCGCTTCATGTTAGGGTTTCTTGTTACCTTCAAAACCATTATCGAAGCAACAACCCTAACGACACTCGAATCTTCAATCTAACAACAACTGGTCTTCATAATTGTGGAGAATACCATTACCACTTTCAATTCCCGTCATCTGGAGACTACTACCTCTCCACATTCCTCCCATTTCCGAACTGAAAACCATATCTGGACTGGGCTGTTCTCCCTCGGCCTCCTCTCCTGTCCCCATTTTTTGTTCCCCTCTATCCCCCACCATCTCACTTCCACTCCCTCCTGGGCCTAATTGCCCTATTGGACCCAAACCGCCATCTTTCCGACTCCCTCGTCGTCCCGACGGGGCAGAAATATCGCTTTGAACCAAAGTTTTGGATACTAGGAAACTCAAGACAGCTTGAGTTTTTTGAGGATCTATTTTAAACATTTGTCGAGCCTCGGCTCGAGTCACGACTCCCTTATTTGAACCGCTGGCCATGAGGGTTTTCTTCATCTTCAAGTAGTGAACAGGGAGAAGTCGATTTACCAAACAGAGTTCACGTTCCTGATGGTCGCAAAAAACGGTTTTTAAGAAAAAGTTTAGAAGGTGAAAAAAAAAGTGTAGTAACTGGAACGGCAGTAAAACAGAACTGGAGCAGAACTGGAACGGAACAGAAACTCAAAGGGAATGGAATAGTAACAAAACCGGGATAAGGTTTGAAAAGAGGAAAAGGATGCAAATGCCCATGCCCTATGAGTTCCGTAACTAAGGTTTATATAACGTTTTTCCTTACATATAGCAAAGATAACATCCTCTTATTATTAGTCTCACAATAGGATCAAATCAGACGCACAGGTGCATAAAAGCGGCAAAGGCTAGGAAAAACTAGGTTTCAATTAGAAAAAGTTACAGTATAATTACCCACTTTAGTGTGAACCACAATGAAAAAAGTACACAATGAGCTCTTCCCTTCTCACCTGGGGAGACAGAAGGTCTGTCCCAATATGCCCCTTCAAATCAAAAGGAATTCCACTTTTCCTACCATGGGCACGCCCACCTGTCCGCAACAAAACCCCCATTGAGTTTCTCTTTCTTGTCTCTCTTTCGGATTCAGTTCCAGCTCAAATTTCAATTTTAGTTCATTTCCAAAATGGACCAGATCTTCTTTAAACCCTGCTGTTTTTCTTTTCAAAAAAAAAAAAAAAATAACAGCCATTGCAACTTCAATTCTATATTCCACTAAAGGCAACTAACTTTGGAGGTCGAAGCCTAAAACATTCAAACAAAAAAAAATACCAACAAACCGATCAACATACCAACGAACCGACAAACAAACAAACAAACAACAAAAGAAAGGTTTTCAAGTCTGAAGAGGAAAAGAGAGTGCACTTTCCCCTTACCCTCTGTACGGCGTGCAGGTTTCTGTCCTCCTTTTCGCAGATTCCCTTCCGCCTCTCTCTGCTCCGCTTCTGCAAAAGTTCGACATCCGGCGGCACGGAGCTCCTGAAAAATAAAAAATGACGCTAGTAAGTAAAGGGAACAGCAAAAAACGACAAAACGAGAAGAACAAAAAAGCAGAAAAAAGGGAGCAGAAAATCAGAACACTCGGATGAACCAAAAAATAAACTTCAAGCGCCTATTATGTAATTGAACAACACAAACATTTCCACACCTCAAAGTTTATTGGTGGTCAACGGGAACGAGAGTCTATGGTTCTATTAGTGTGGACTCAGTGTGTTTGCACAATTTCACTATCAGTTCCCCACCCTATATTGTATCTGATGTTCTCTGATCATGTGCTACCCAGATTAACTCACATTCGCCTGGGATACCCGTTTACATAATTTAGAAAATAATGTTGGTAAGTTGACAGAAAAGGATCGACACACCCTAATTGGTATGGTTCAAACTAATAACAGCGAACAATGTACTTCCAAAACAGTCGGGTATAAATGAAGAAGAAAATATTTTCCATTTTTTGAAAGGTTCTCTGAAAGCATCTTCTCTGGTGACCTTCCCTGTCTTTATTCTACTAACACATTACGAGCATCATCTGAGGATAATCAGACTTGCATTTCACTGAGAGTCAAAGATCACAAAAGATCAAACTCAACTATGATGATTTCTTCGTCAGAAACGGACCTGAAGCTCTTCTATGCGCTGTCGAAGTTTCCGTTCCGTATTCAGTCCATCAAGAAGTGCATCGTGTTCCTCCGGAGGCAAATATCGAGCAAAAACTCGGCACCTTTGAAAAAAATCTTTTTCAACTTTTGACCTTCGGCGATCTAAGGATTGTAGTCGTCCCAAGTTTAACAAACCTCTCTCTAAAATAAACTCTTTTCGTCGTTTTCTCTCCTCCAATCTGCATACAAAAGTTCATGTGGTAGAACCATCGCAAAAGATGACCTTTTTAATCTTCTGCCATTGCAATTCTCCCATATCTTATATTTTATACCTGTCCCATCTCTCTCTTCCCTTGTCCACTACCACTCGTTTACATCATTCCCATTGCTCCTTAGACAACTCAAATCTCTTTTTTCTTCCCTCATCACATTACCATTCTCTCATTGCCCATCTCCTCTCCCTGTCCCTCTCCAACTACCTCTCTCTCTCCGTTTTCCTTCTTGTCTTATCTCTTCACACTGGTGTCACCAGCCCTCCTCTCCCCAACCCCCTACCAATATCGTCTCTCCGTCTCACCTTGACAAATAAATCTCCAACATTCGAATTTTCAATTCTCGATCCGCGACCGAATCCGTGTCCTTAAATTCCATTTCCGCCAATGGAATTTCCGCGTCATTGTCATATTCCGGATCAAATTCGTTCCTTTTAGGATTATACCCCGTTTGTTCAATTGCTGCGGCCCCCAATTTTTCCTGATCTTCCCCCAAAATTGCTCCCACTTTAGGCATACTCCCTCCTAACGTTCTTTTGCTTTGCTGTTGATCACCTGTTTAGGATACAAACGGGTGAAAAATAAGGCTAATGAAAAAGCAAAAAACCTAGAATGTGAAGATCCGCAAACTCTCCTCTTCCTTATCTTTCACAAGCATAAGAACTAAGAGAACGCTGCAGTAAGATGCTCTTTCCCATCCTCCATCTCTTCCCCTATGACAACATCAGTTTTTTGGTTACCTTCACTTCCTTCCTCTCCCACTCCTCCAACTGGTGCAGCTGCAGATTTTTTCGCTCCATTTTCCACGACAGTATTCTCTCCTTCAGGAAGACTTTTGCTTGCCGTTGCTGACAACGGAACAGTCAGCAGAACAACACGGAAACTGTTATTTGGAAGCTCAATGGTTTGTGATGTTGAATTTTGCACAAGATATCACAAGAAAAGTTGTAGTTATTAGGAATAACCTCTGAAAAGGACACAAATGCGGAAAGGGGGAAAAAAGGAGAGGAAGGGAAGGGAGATCCGAAATGGCGAAAGTGCAAACTTGTAAACATATTACAAGGTAATAGCTTAGGAACAAATGCAGATATATGAAAGAAGTGACAACCTCTGCAAACAAACCTTCATACGTTTTCTTAAAAACACTGTAAGCCTTCTCATCTTTCTTTCTTTCTTTTACAATGGCCAGACATTGCCATTGGACATTTGCTTCCCTTGACATAAAGTTCATAGCGCCTTCGCTTCTTTTTTCTCTTTCCTCTTCAACCTCTCCTCTCTCCCCATCCTTCTCTCCTCCCTCTCACCCCTCTCACTTCTCGCTCTTCCTGTCTCCTTCCCTTCCCTTCTCTTCTCTCAAATCCTCTCTCCCCCTCCCTCCCCTTCTCTCTCCCTCTCTCCCCAACCATACACTCCCCTGATTTTGTCCCAAGATATCCTTACCACTCATCTCCGGAGTCTTCGGTCTCTCTGCCGGTTTCTCATCCACCATTTCCTCCTGCCTGCAAATTCTCCCAGCAAAGCAATTCATAAGCCGTGGGTAAAAAGTGTAGTACCAATGCAATTAATGCTTACCCACGTTTAGCCCTGAGGAAAAACTCATGTTACATGATTTGGACCCATTCGTGTGGATCCACAATAAATCCTACAGATCCACACTAATCTAAAAGAGTCCACATTCGTAAGGTTTCACACAAACTCCTGCAGATCCACACTAATTCCTGTGGATCCACAAAAATGCATGTAGATGACATCATGTGGATTGGTAAACCTATCTGTGAGCATCACAACCAATGTCACAAATGTTATCAATGTCACATGAAGGAAAAGTCCAAAATCAGGTTTGCACAGTTCACACTACCAACACAAATATAATACGCAAAAACAAACAACCCAGTAAATCACCGAATTTTGAGAAATTCACTTTGAGAAGTGCCAAGTATAAGATTGTTACGGTAATCCACATTATTCAAAAAAACAATATACCAGATATTCTTTACTCGAAGAAATGAAAAATACAGTGTAGATTGACAGAGCAAGGGGTGCTCTACTAACTATTTATGGTATCAATAGTCATAATTTTTTTTACAAAATAGTGCATCTTCATTGATCCACGCACATAAATACATATACGAGGCAGAGGACGTCATTTGTGAACCTTATTTTACAGACAACAACACTTCTAAAAAATGCAACAATAAACCCAGATTCTTCAAAAACCTTACTTGATAGATAAAAAAAATTCACATTCCTGTTTCACAGGAGTTGTTGATGGACCCTCTCTCGGAGAAGTGGGACCTGCGGTTCCATTTGACCCAAAAAACCCAAAAAAAACCGAAAAAACAGACATATTCCCAAAGTAAAATAATGAGGAATAACTTGATGTCAACAAGTTAACTCACACTATCCTCTCTTTCCCTCTCTCTTGCCCGCCCCCATCATCTCTTTCTTCCTTCGCATGCAGATTCAGTATCCCTTCCATCAGAGAGTGTATACCTATATGAGAAAAAGTGAAAAAGTGAAAAAGTGCATCGATGACCTATCTCTCCATCTGTCTTCACTTTTCTGACTATCTACACTAATCTACCCTACTTCTCCATCCATCTCCAACTACCACTCTGTCTTCCTCCAGCACCCTCCTCTACTTCCTCTACCTTGCCACCTATCCTCTCTTCCTCTACCTCCAAATTTTCCCATCAAGTCCGTTCCATCTTTACCCCTCCCCCTCCCTCTGTCCATCATCCTTACCTCTTTTCCCTTGAGCACGAAGCTCTGCCTTAGTCTTCCCTCTGGTTCGGCTGAGGTCCGGAAGTGGGCGAAAAGGAGAACGGAGATACGCATGGAGATAGTGCCTTCGACACCTTTCCGGAGACTTTCCTCCCAAATGCTCCGCCACTTCTGTCCAGTTGCCGAGGCCGTACATTTCCACTCCCTGCCTTCAAAGGCTCTATCAAAAAGCTGAAACTCTTTCCAATATCTCATCTTGTGCTTTGCTTCTCTCCCTATCCTTCTTCTTCTCCCCCTCGCTCTCTCTCTCCCCCTCTCACTCCCGCTCCGTCTCCCTCTCCCACTCCCCCTCTCTCCCCCTTCTGCTACTGCTCCCTCGCCCTCTCCTCCTCCGTTCGCCTCCCTCTCCTCTCCGTCTCCTTCTCCCTCTCCTTCTCCCTCTCCCTCTCCCCTCCCCCTCTGCCTCCCTCTCCCCCTCTCTACCCCCCTTCCCCTCCCTCTTGCTTCCTCTCTTTCCTATTTTCAAATGGTGAAAAGAGTTTTGCCAAAAAGGGCTTTTTAGGGAATTCTTTCAGGGTTTTGAGAAAACAGTCTAACCTTGGCAGAGAGAGGGAGTCTTGCCTCACCTCCAAAAGGAGAATCTCTTCATCGGCGTTCCAATCAGGGTGAAAGAGAGGGAAGGAGAGATTGTCCTGTTTGGGAACGGACACACTAAACAAAAATAAGTGGAGAGAGGGGGAGGGAGAGAGGGGGCGGGAGAGGTCCAGGAGAGATGTACTTTCGTATTGGCGTGTCTATCACAGGTTTAAGCAAGAATGTGCACTACATGAGACAGACACAGAGAGAGAGGGGTTGAAATCAAGATTTTGAAGAGAGAAAAAGAGAGAGGGGGAGAGTGGTGCAGGGGGGGAAAGGCCGGAAGAGAGGGAAAGAAGAGGAGGGGGAGAGAGGGGGAGAAGGGGCAAGAGGGGGGAAGTGAGGGAGGAGGGACGGAGGGAGAGAAGGAGACGGAGAGAGGGAGAGGGAGAGAGAGAGAGAGATCCGCAAAACATGCACATTAAAGAAATCTTTTCCAACATACCATAACATGGTAAGGATGATTTGCTTTGTGTGGCTTCAATTCGGCTCCCACGGAAAAACATTCCACACAAAGGTCAAAATCGGTGCAGCGTGCACACTTTATACGCACACTCGCCGAAATATCGCGTTGACAAGCGTTGCAGTGGTAGAGGCCTCGGCGACCCTCGCCTCCACCTGTATCCACAGGTTTTAGGGTTTGGTACTATGGTTCTTCTAAGTGGACACCCAAGGTTCAAGAGAATATGAAGGAGAACTTCGTGCTTGTAATGATCTTGAAGTGACATGCGTGACGTGACAAAGAGGAGTGTAGTTGAGTAGCGTCAAGAAATGGTGAAGAGAAAGAACATGAGTGGACGAACTATATTAGAGGGAAAGCGGAAGACTGAAGATTTTGTACTGATACTTTGTTGTCAGCTACTAGAATCATTGAATCTTAAGTGTTATCTTTTGCTGTACATAAGATAATGTTGATAACACGAATTTTTAGCGTCAACACGATGTTTCCATCTGGCTCTCACCGTCCTACCTTGCGCAAAAAATGCAATAGTATCAAACTAAAATTCACATTAGGCACTCAAAACAACATGAAAACATAGAAAAAACTAATTTATTCATACAACATTTTACCCTTATCGAAATTATATATGAACAGCATAGCGAGATGGCCAAAGTATCCATTTGAGAATATTGTGGTAAGCCATCTTTACAAGAATTTATATAATGATTAGAGTGACGTGATTTTGATACAATTAAATGCATCTTTAAGCACAGAGCAATGTCATAAGAAGGATGTCCACAGTGATCTAAAACACAGGTCCATCAATTGAACACACAAGGATACCTGTATGAAGTTACCCCATATCAAGCATGTGAACCTCAAAACAGTTAGGCACATATCGCTGTGTTTAAGCTCAAAAGGTTTCCAGCAATTTTGTGTTTTTAGGGGGAGAATGTGTGGTCTTTCTCTGGTCGTCCAAGATTGGGTTAGACAGGAATAAGGACAAGGTGCCCACTTTTGGAGGACTGCACATGAGTTTATATGGACCATAGAGAGTACTTCATTGTAAAACAGCTTCCAGGATCCACAAGTATTCAGATTCATGAGTACATGAGACTTTGTAGGGCATACTTCCCTCTGATCCATGCTAGTCTCTTCTCTAACATCATTTAAAGTTGTAATCTCTCAATTAAATTCAATATGGCATACGTCCTTCAAAGTAATTACACCAAATATGGAGTTCCGGTGTTACCTCTACAACGACTGGTTTTTGTTTTAGTATTTATATGTGCTAACAAGGTTAACTGCCACTAATTTGGTTGAGGAGCATCACGTCAGATATGCTGCACAATCATGTTGTGCATTGATGAAGGTCATGGCCCACACCATAGAACAGAAGTATGGTATTTGTGCCGTATCATATGCACAAAAAGAGCAATAAAGGCGTAGTACGCTAAAAGTACGGCAAAAATTCTGTACTTTTGTTCATGGCCCACACTATGCATGCGTGAATGTATGTCCGCATGTACATGTATGCATGCGAGCATGTGTGAATGTGTGAATGGTGTCCGCATGTTGTACATACCAGCATATGTATATATCTCATGTACATTGTGCATGTCATTATCTCATGTATTTTATGTGTGTGATGCATGCAATTCATATATGTGAGGAATGTTATATGCGTAATGTATCTAATGTGTGTATTTATGAAATTATGTATATAGGTATGCTTACTATGCATGCATGTACATACTATACATAAATGTATGCCCGTAGAACTAGTCACATTTATGATGTATTTATGCAGAGTAGATGACAAATCGCATAATACAAGTTAACAATGCAAAAATTGGTGTTCTTGTGAAGTGGCAACAGGAGGAGAAGAGGCATCTCGGCAGAATCTACCTAACGAGGAGAGCTCCCATGGCTCGGATGCATTGGCCACACGACGTCGCTTGGACCTGATGAGAGCAGAGAGCCATAGTCAGCCGAGGCCATGCCACTTCACAGGAGAACTCAATTTTAGGGTTGTGGCAAGACGTTGATTAAAAAAAAACTTATCAACTTCCAACATTCGGCACCAAGAAAGGCACCTGGCAGCAGCTGGAGAGGTTTCCTCTTCAGCAGCCGTGGCCGGAGCAGCCCGTGAGCGACCCATTCTATCTGTAGGGTTCCTCGTTTGGATATGCCAAAGAGAGGTTGCTCGTGCAGTCCCGTTTACGTAAGAAGGACGACTTACGCCACTTAGCAAGGAAGAAGAACGCCACGTGGCAAAAAACAAGCTATTGTACGAATGATGATGAGCTCCAAATGGTGTTCAGTATGGACCAGCAAAGCTTTTCCGTACAAACAAGGTTACGCTTTCTGTAGACGTGATCCTCCCCCTTAGGGTATGGTTACATCCATAGTTCAAAAGTAGGTGACCGTACGCCCATACAATATGCCTATTGTACACAAAACATACAATTTGTCCTTAAGAGTTAAGACCCATATTGTATTGGACGCAAGTTGAAATAAAATAGGAAAAGGGTTGAGTTGCATATCTATCGATAGAGAATTAAACGACATGTCTAAATTTTGAAAAAAAATCGGACAAAAAAAAAATCTGTGAGTTTTGAGGGACTTTTTATTTAAACCGTTAGATTTGGACTATCGGACGGTCGTTGATCAAAGTAGGCGATTTAAAAAGATCACATAAAAAGCCCATAACACAACTTACGAAAGGACAATCTGTCATATTAACGTCTGCAATTTTGAGGGCCACGGTAAATAAAGACTCAAATTGACCAACCAGGCAATATAGGACGATAAAAATAAAATTTACCACACTGCCAAAAAAATTACCAAAACCTACGGACCAACCTTGTTGGCGTTCACACGGTCGAAACCCAGCTGTTAGACGAATATGTGTGAACGGGATTTTTTACGTCATTGTTTTTTTCTCTTTTTAGAACGCACATTCTCATACGTCCGCGGTTACTAAAACTAATTTATTGTACTTTTTAACTTAAAAAGGTACATTTATGTTCGGTCTGATATAGACCGTACACCACTTTATCTAAGAGACAACCTACTTTCGTTTTTTACAGTACTTCAAAAATAACCCTAATTAGAGTAATGAAAAATATAGAATAAACTACGCTATTTGAGAATTTTCCCAATTTTTTTTTTCCCAGTTTTTTTTCCCACGGAGTGTCATCCTACGTCATGTCAGTTCGCTAAAAAATTCCGTCCGGCGGCGTGCGCTGTACTTTGATCTTACGTCAGATTGGGACATTCGTACAGGAGTGTGTACGACGCACACACATACAGTATGCCTACGTTGCGCGAGTTTTGTGCAAAGTTTTGTGCGCCTACCCAAAGCCTACCATAAAAAAACCTACTTTTGAACTATGATTTTAGTACAAACCACTACTCTTAATCGATAACTATTATTGACTATATATGTTGCTGGTTGGTGAGCTATATATAAAGACCCCTCACCATCTTTTAAAGAATAATTGTGGTTATTAGGTTTATTGCGATACCTTTGTACCCATACACAATAAATTTTTGTAACTAATTATGACGTTACATGTCTTCTGACATTGTAGACGCCTAACCGTGTAGCCTATGCCGTTTCATGGTTGAAGGAGATTCAGTTTGCCTTTGCGTCTCTTGTGTGGTCGACGTTAAACGGCATCAGAATTTTTAGACTCCTCCAAAACAAAAACAATTGTTAGATTCAAACGTAAAAGACAAATCAAAGCGTGTAATTTTCCTTGTGGTATTGTACTCAAACTACAAAGTCACAAAACATAACAAATACTGTACATTTACTCGTCATTTCTAGTTGTCTAAATCTTTTGAAAACTTTGACACGTGCGAATATATTTTAGTTAATGTTTTTTATTTGAAAAAAAATTATCCCGATAACAACGACACTGATAGTTATCGACTATCGAACGGTCGGAGGTACCAACATATCGATGTGAGACCAACAAATTTCATATCGGCGATAACTTTGAAATAATGTAGCATCCATTAAATAATACCTTTTAACATATTGTATCATATTAAACCTTTCATATAGCATGACATGACACGTATAAAAAAATGTTCTTTATTTGTTTAACTGCAACATATTACGTGTAGCGCAGCACATAACGTTGACAAATTCAAAAAAATATTTTATAGTGTTAAAATTATAGTACCAAAACGATAATATGAAATTACATTGTAAATTTGTAAATCATTTTTTTTCGAAAAACAGACGAACAGAGTAGACAAACACATGTGGTAGACTGCCGCTATTTATTGCCACCATGGTTGTGGTATTAGGGAGTGACTAACCTTGCAAAAAACGATAACAGTCAAACGCACATTTTGGACGGGCATGGGAGCGTGGAACCCAAGTAAAACCCCCTTAAATTAGAAACAATCAAAGAAATATCGAGACTTTTCACCGAAATCGGGGGGAAAAGGGTCTACAGCGCGTCCATAAAATTACACGTACAATTGAGTGTACTGGCTGCACATTTATCTTTACGGTCCGGATAGTTATCTCTAATAGTTATCGATATCGTTGTTATCGCCTATAAACAACCAATATTATGGGTTAATAATCGGCGATAACATTGAAAATCTATCGGCTCCATTGCCACACAGAATTAGCAGGTCCAAAGAACTTAATCTAGATAGTGCCGAATCTAAGTTTATATAACCCCAAATGATTGACCCTTTGACAATCAGAACCCCATTACTGCTTCAACCCTGTGAAGTAAGACTTTCTTTGTGCTCAGTTCCACCACAGAATGCAAAGTTAGAATACGAGTTTTGGATAATATTCCCCACTTTGAATTTCCTTTAGAAATGCAGTCCCTTTGGCAAGCAAGAACTCTGACCGACTACACCCTTGTGTAGCCTAGACACCCCTAAGTCCGGAGCAAAAAAATCACTGAAAATGGTCAACTAAGTTGATAGTTATGCCGTGCCAAAGTTTGCCTTTTATGCAAGATGCTCTCTAGGAGAGGCGACTACCTATCCAAAATTTTCTAAGTCCTAAATCCCTCACTAAACCCCCTAGTACTGAAATGTTGACCAATCACAAGACTGTACCGTACAAGAAATTACAGGTGTCGGAGTACTCTTTGTACGAACATTGTACGACACAACCATAATGGGACATTTGTCACATCCGAATTTGTTGTCTTCTGTTCTGAAGATTCCGTAAACCCGTACAATGTTGCCACGTGTCATCCGGAAAGGCGACGTCCGCAAACCGCCAAATTTTCCTTTCCGTGGCTAACCGCGGGTCCGTTAGATGCTAACTTTAAAGTAAGCCGTTGAAATCGTGTTCGCCCGTTTCATTTCGATGGCAATAGTTACGACACGTTCTTGTTCCTACTTTATTAGTTAAGTGAAGTGTCCTCGTCTGTTGTTTAAATTATATCAAACCCGTTGCACAGTTTAAATAGGATAACGCTGCTGCTCGCTACCGGCGGACGGTAGGTACGGATTCCGAGTGGTCAGTATTCTTTGGTAAATCTTCTAGAAGCCTCCTACCTCTCTAGATAGCCTAGGCACCAGGCCTTTCTTATCGACCTTAGTGACGTATAATAGCTTAGAAAATGCAGCCTTCCTCTATCAACGAAATACTTAAATTTCGTCAAAAATAACAATGTTACAATATAATTATTCTCTACGGAAAAAAGGCCATATTTGTCCGTAAATAAATTTATTTGATGTGACATGGATTACGACCACGTTACGTGTTCCACCCTTTAGTTAGTTAAATGAAATGTCCTATCTATTGTTTAATTTGGATCAACGCTGCTAACCGCTATCTATGGGTCGCGGCTATTCTGGCGGACGGTAGGTACCAGGATCTAGTCCTTGGTCGGTCAATATTCTTTTGGTAAATCTTCTAGAAACTACTCCTACCTCTCTAGATAGCCTAGGCAGCCATGGCTCTAGCTTCTTATCCAGCCTTCAGTGACTACAATATGTGTGAGGGCTTGGAGAAAGGAATTAGAGGCAGACTGCCTCTGCTCTTTTCTATCCTAACACAGACCTAGAAAATACTTAAATTTCAACAAACACCGATAACAATGTATCGTACCAATATATTGATTATCAGCAACCCGGAAAAAGGCCCATATCTGTTATCGGCAAATCCTTACCGATACACAACACTAGTTTTTATATTTGTGGAGTGGTAACAATTCAATTGAAACGGTGTTTTAATGTAAAGTTTGAAGACGTTTTTTCACGTGGCCGTAGGTTCAAAAATTAAAAACAAAAAGAGACACCATGCTGTACAATCGAAGTTTGACGATGACACAAATCGTACGTTCAATTCTTTTCACTTGTATTCGTAGAGTTGTAACTCAAGCGGTAAGGCGCTAAATTTTGTGTAAAAAGACAAAAAAGCTTTACTTTGACACATAGGGACACATCCACAATAGACGAGCGACGACAACCTCAAACGTCGCATAGGCGACGAGCCTTCATAGAAGGTGGATGAAATTCCACCAAAAAGGGTTGAACCTATATCGTGCCAAAAGTGAGGCTCAATACAGTAAAAAGTGCATTTCCGTACAAGGCCGTACTGATTTTTTGTTTTTTTTTTTAGAACACGATTGCTGGAGATTAGTCAAGATTCTCTTCACTTTTGGGCGACAACGTCGACCGTCCGATTCTGAGTTTTCGAAGCAAGCGGTCATTCTATCCAGTGTCTACCAAGTCCACTCTTGTTTTCGAGGAGTAGACCCGAGGGAGAGCTGCCCGTAGCTTTTTTCAAAACAAAAGTTTTTATTTTGTCCCGCAAATTGTCCCAACAGGCCAAAGCGTTTAACGGTGACACGTCCATTTTGCTGTTTCTGGTTAGACGGCAGAATGTATTCATTGCTGCCTGTCTCTGGCAATGGGTAACACATGGCCACGTCAACCTCTAGGCTGGGCAGCATTTTGTTTTTATCTAGAAATTGTAACTATTGCGTATCTTCTCGGGCAATCCGCCACACATGGCCACGTCAGTCCCCCGACTGGCAACATTTTGTTTTTTGCAAAAATCATTAATTACAGCTCAACTACAGTGCTGTAGCTACACACTGGACGTGTTAAATTTATACACGTGGAAAGGTCACATTCGATCCGTGGATGTGAAACTGGAACCTTACATGAGGCATGCGCCACGCGCCTTCTGACATAGGCCACGTGCTTCACGATCTTCAGATACGCTGGAATCAAATCCACAGAAAACCTACAAAAAATATTTTTTGAAGATTGTCCCGTGGCGCCAGCTTCACCGGTCCAGTGGCATCCGAAATTTGCGGCGCCTGTTATCTTCAAACTTTTCGAACGACGAAACATGAACGACAAAACAGTGCGGAAAATTAAGAAACACGAACGTACAAAGTGTACATTCATGTACTTTTAATTTTGCGGCTGGTAGTACAGATAAGAGATTCAAATTTTGTGTTTTTGGAATCTTTGACAATACTCGTCGTCAGAAAAAAAGCTTACGTGGATCCAATGGAAATAACGCACGTAAGCGATAAATTCCTTGCTGACACGACCTGATGGAAAAGTGGATAAAGTATTGTTGCCTATGATCATTGTCGGCGCCTGATGAAGAAGAGGCCTAACGTAAGATAAAATCTTTGACGGAGGATATTCCTTAACTCTCCTTTTGCCATCCATTTACTTTCGCGGAAGGGATTTGCGGTTTCAAAAAAAATACGACAAAGCTCGTACAGTGATAACTGTACTGTACAAACGTTACAAATCTGACATTTGCTTACGCTTTTAAGATCTTGATTTAAATTTGACAGTTGTGTATGCTTTTAAGAATCTTAATTTAAATTTGACATTTGCGTACAGTTTTAAGAATCTTAATATAAATTTGACATTTGCGTACGCTTTTAAGAATCTTAATTTGAATTTGACATTTGCGTACAGTTTTAAGAATCTTAATTTAAATTTGACATTTGCGTACGCTTTTAAGAATCTTAATTTAAATTTGACATTTGCGTACAGTTTAAAAAATATTCATTTAAATTTGCGTACAGTATCAAATATATTCATTTAAATTTGCGTACAGTATTAAATATATTCATTTAAATAATTAAATTTGACATTTGCGTACGCTTTTATAAATCTTAATCCATTTTACTCCATCCGTACAAATATTCCATTCAAATTGTGCGCTGAAAGAATCTTCGACTGTTCTCAAAGCCTCAACACAAGCCAACGTGGCACCAACCGATATTTAGCACCTAGGCAAAGAAATGTACCTTTTTGGCACTATAGTACAGTAATGTACCGTACCTGGAGGAATACTGACCAAAAATCGATACTATTGTGCGCTTACCATGTCGTACGGCGTTCGGCAGGAGGCTTAAAAGGTGGTACCAGTTGTTCCGTACATTTTCATACGTGTCAGTACGCCACAACGTGTCCGTACGCTTACTTGGAATGCTTGATTGATAAAACCGCAAAGGCGGCCACATTGTCAACTTTTAATTGAAACATATTTGGAACGATCCCCCGTCTATTTAACCTTCACTGTTTTTAAAAACAAAATCTCCGTCCTCTCTCTATTTAGCGCGACAGTACAGTACGGTCTCTCGCATGCTGTGTTTTCAACCGATTGGCGACAGCTGTCCCTTAGCACGTGCTAAAACTTCACTTCCCGTATAAAACAAAACACAGTTGCTTAGAAAACTCAAGTTCCTCACCTTCTTTCTCATGCAATCGGTCGTCCACTCGTCTCAACATTCACTTTTCTTACCATTCTAGATTTCTAGTCCAACAACATGGTTGTCGCTTTCCCGCCTTTAGCTCTGACGGTGCTCCTAGTCGCCGTCGGATTCCATGCGGCCAACGCCGCGACGGACGAGAACCTTCGGACGTACATAGTACGGATGACCGGCAAATCTCTGCCGCTGGCCGCACTATTAAATCCCGCCATCCGCCAATCGGAGGCCTCGGTGAAGGCCTTTATCGAGGCTACGATTTTGCGCCAAATGAAAGTTTTGGAGCGCGTCGATGTGCAGTGAGTGGTTTGAAAATTCAATTTTTGTCGATTGATACTTTATGGAACCTTTTGGAGTGTGAGCATTGAATGTTGAATATTTGAACATTGAACATATGCTAATAAAAGGTTGAAAAATAGAGTACTGAAAAGTGAGCCTTGAATATTGATAAATGGAACATGGAAAAACTTTTGCTTATTGGGCATTGAATTCATAACAGCAATGTCGGTTTTTTTAAATCTTGGTCGCCTAAGAATGATATACTTTATTTCAACGCTTAAATGTACAGGAAAAAATTAGACATTGGAGGTCAGACATTCAAAATTAGACCTTAGAAGGTGATGTGTAGATACCTATAGAATGCATCCACGGATTGAATTGAATATGAGCAAGTCGGCTTTATTCCCAGATTTTTTTTGAGCAAGGTTCATGCAAAAATGTTTTATTTGTTGGGGTAAAATTGTTCTTTTGGTATAACGGATTGGATAAGTTTACCATTTCATCTCTAGATCGGAATCAGTTTGTACAGCTATGTAAATTCATTGAATGGGTTTCTGCCAGACTTACACTTAAGCAAGTACAAGCACTTCAAGGTGTGTGCATTCCTATTGTTCTTTTGGTTGCACTAAGTGTGCACTATGCATTGAATAACTGAATCATTCACTAAAGAACCCATTTTTTTGTTTTTTTCAGATTTCCTTCATAATATAAGTAATTACCAATGATTGAACCATTACATGAGTTACTAAGGAACGATTCATACTTTTTATTGTTTTTCCCATTTTCTTGATGAAAGCACTAAATCTTTTGTAAATCATGACACTTGATAGAGGGATTAAATTGCCCATTCAATGTTCAACATTTGGAAGTTTTAAAAAAAAAAGTTATATGACTAAGTTTGGATTGAAATAAATAGCATCTAGACGTCCGAAGTTTATACTAATTTGAGTTAACTAGTTTTATTTTTCCCCATTTGTCTTTTATCACCGTGAAATTCCTTGGACTTTGTAATCACTTAAACATATGAAAATGGTGTGGATTTGGTCATAAGTAACCATTTGGGAATCCTTGTTAAGTTTTCGATCACTTTAATCAATTTTTTCCGAATTTTGATTTTTCACGAGCATTGTTTTTGGATTGGTTTACAGGAATGGATGAAGTGGTTTCTGTGAGACAGGAGAGAATTTATAAGATGAAGACCACATATACCTCAACTTATTTGGGGTTAAACAATCCGAAGACTGCTAAT
This sequence comes from Zygnema cylindricum, assembly GCA_037447655.1. Classification (NCBI taxonomy): domain Eukaryota; kingdom Viridiplantae; phylum Streptophyta; class Zygnematophyceae; order Zygnematales; family Zygnemataceae; genus Zygnema; species Zygnema cylindricum. The sequence continues at coordinate 92,555 of JBBHKE010003144.1, read as the reverse complement.
CCTCCTGGGCTTTACTCGAAAACAAATGGATCGGGCATGATTGTCGCCATTTTGGATAGCGGTATGGTAACTGGATATAGAATTACTAAACGTTGAAAAAAAAGAAAGAAAAGGAAATTAAAATCCGCTAATCTGCTGCTTTCATTTTCGTTAAGTATTTTGCGCTTATAATACAAACTGGAAGTAAAATCAGAAAGTCCAAATCAATCCAAAGTATCTCAAATAGTCCAAATTAGTCAAAATTAGGAAATTCAAGTGTTGTTTTTGCATTAATTGCAATGTAGGATGTTCTTAATAATGTCTGATGTATTTGGACAGTACTTGCTACTTTTTGAATGACTTCAGGAATATGGCCCGAACATCCGAGCTTTAGTGCTGTTGGAATGCCTCCGCCTCCGAAAAAATTCAAAGGAATTTGTCAAACAGGTCAAAATTGGACAAAAAATAACTGCAATAAGTAAGTATCTCACTTTTATCAACAACATTGGCAAAAGTGATGAACATCTATTGCACGTCTCTTTTTCCATGTCTACCTCTGTTTTTTCCAACTTCCTCTCCCTGCTGCTCATATTTACTTCTCCCTTTTGCCGATCTTTACCTCTTCTTTCCCCATTTTTTCCACATGTATTCCTCTCCGTTTTCCTTATCTTCACCTCTTCTGTTTATCTTTACCTCTCTCTTTCCCCATTTCTACCTCTCCATTTTCCCTGCACTGCCTTGTTTTTTTCCCCAACTTTACCTCTCCATTTTTTCCATCGTTACCTCTTGCTTTTCCACAAATATTAAAAACGTATTTGTATTTTCATTTCCACAATAATTTTGTATCCATCTTATTTTTACGTATAATTTTTTTGGATCCACATTATTTTGCAGCAAAATTATCGGCGCTCGATATTTTTATAAGAGTGGATATAGTAAAAAAGATATTCTCTCTACTCGTGATAATAACGGACATGGAACTCACGTAGCCTCCACAGCCGCGGGGTCTATTGTCAAAAATGTGACTCTCTCAGGAGTGAATTTTGGTCAAGCTCAAGGAATGGCGTATGGAGCTCATTTATCCATTTACAAGGTAAACGTGTCACTAGAAATTGTGAAACAAACAAAAATCGTACCAGAAAAAAAATTATGAAAAATTGGAAGAAAATGGTTGTTGATGGAATTCCTGCGTGGTTGTACACCTATATAGAGATATATGTGTAAATGTATATATGCATATATTTTTGTATATTATCTGTATCTACACAGATATACATATGCATGTACATGCTTATGTGTTTTTTATTTCTTCACAATAGCAAACTTTTACCTATTGACATCATATATATACATGTTTATATACGTTTATAAAACTTAGCGGGTTGTTTTCTTTCACAATGTTTTGGGATTTTTGAGAACTATAAAGTAGTGTTTATCTAGCACCTAAAAAGTAAAAGTTTTACTTCTGTTGTTATTTCCTGCATTATTTTTTCTTTATTGTTTATTGACCTTTTTCTATTTTTGCATTTCCTTCGCTTTCCCTTTTTCTTTTCTATATCCCCTCCTTTTCATTTCCCCGAAATATCGCCTATTCCTTTTTCTGTCGCTTCCCTTCGTCCTTCACTTTTTTTCCACCTTTTCTTTTCTACTTACTACTTTTCCTTTTTCTTTCTCATCATCTTGTCTTCGCCATTACCTTTTCTATTCAACAATTCCTTGTTTTTTCCAACGACTTCACTTCCCAGCTTTGTTGACCTTTATTCTCCTTCCCTTTCCACTTCATTCCCCTCCACACTTAGTCTAACTAACTAAAAATTCTTTATTATACAGATTTGTTGGGATGTCGGATGCGGAGAATCTGATATGTTGGCGGCCGTAGATGCTGCAATTGGCGATGGAGTTGATGTTATTTCCATGTCTGTTGGCGGTGACGTAGCCCCATCCCCGTTAGATAGAGATTCCGAAGGCGGCTTTTTGAACGCCGTACTTGCTGGAATTCCATGTGTTCTCGCCGCCGGAAATGAAGGACCAGGTTTAGGTTCGGTTTCGAATATATTGCCATGGGCCATGTCAGTCGGGGCTAGCAGTGTGCCACGTCAGTTTACCAGTAAAGCAAACTTAGGGAACGGCCTTGTGTTCAATGTGAGCTTTCCCTTCACTTGAAAACCCTTTTTTTTTCCCTTTTGGGTTAGAGTTTGGATTGAATTTAGTGGAGTATTATTTATAGAATTAGTTGCTTTGTGTTTTTAAACTTATGATAAACATTTGCCGGGGTTTATGCAAAGGAGAGAGGGAGAGGGAGAGGGACAGGGAGAGAAAGAGGGAGAGAGTCAGTGAGGGAAAGAGTTAGTGAGGAACTTACGGCGGCAGCAGATGAAAGCAATTCAATTGTGGTTCATCTATGCGATAATTTTTTTTTAACTAAAGACGCTCATTTCTATCATAGCCAATGTCTAGAAATTCAACAAGGAATGCACATTTCACATCATACCTTGCTTGTTATCTCACAAACTGGCAAAATCTCTCAACCCAAATTTTCATCCCTCAAATGCTTAAAACTCAAATACTAAACTTGTTTACTAACCGAAAAAAAAGAACCATACCTTTCCATTGGCATTTTCAGCCTTGGTATTTGTATACCATTTCATACGGAAAGAATGTCTTCCATCAGCTCAAAATGTTGGAAAATGAAACGTCGATACTTACATAAACCCAAAATCTTTTTCTAAACCCCAAGAATTTCCAAAACCCTAATCTCAAAACAATCCTTCTGTCATTTTTTGTCATTTTTTGTCATTTTCAGGGTTTCGGATTCACCAATGGGACGGTGCCAGCTGGCACCAAGACACCGTTTCTCCCGTTAATATATGCAGGAAAAGCGGCGTTAAAAACTTCAAATGTTGATGCAGCTGTGTAAGTACCTTCGAGAGACATTTAAAGGCGGTTTCAATTTTTTTATATCTTCATGTTAGAAAAATAACGAAATACTAAAATCATTATTTCAAATAGCATGGATTCTATTTTTCAGAAAACACGTACACGACGAACAATTCTATCTACAATGTTTTTGTGTACTAGCATAATAGGAAAAGCTAGTGGGGAAAAAAAGCCTGGTCTGGATCTCTCTCTCATTCTCTCTCGTTCTCTATCCTTTCTGCCTTTTTCTCTCTCTCTCAACATTTGACATTTTAGAATTTCCTTTGTGCAACTTAGTTTTCTTGTGAAACTCGCACTTTGTCATTTTCTACTGCTTTTTAACTGCGGGTTATGTTAACCATGGATTTTGCAGAGTATGCCTTGAAGGTGTTCTCAACAAAACTATGGTCAAAGGAAAAATTGTCCTCTGTGACGTTGGAGATATTGATCCATATACAAAAGGGCTGAATTTACAAAAGTTGGGAGCTGCGGGGATGATTTTGCGAGTGACAGGTTCTACTGATATACCTGAGGCAATCATCCATGCTTTACCGGCAAGTCATGTTGGATTTTTGGACGGAAATAAAATTTTTAATTATGCAAAACTAACAACGTAAGTGTTTTTCTTTTTTTTACGGAAGTTTCCTTTAAATTCGATTGTCGGCATATTACGTTACTAGCCTTACCCAAGCTCACCGGATTATTTCTATTTTTTTTTTTTTTGGCATTTACTTCGTTGTTTTTGGCAGAAATCCCACTGCTTCAATTTCCACTGTGGTTCAAACTTATAACGGAACAGTTTCGATCCCCCCATTCTCCTCGAGGGGCCCAAATAAATATGCCGATATTATGAAGGTAAAAAACAGTTTTTCTGAACAAACTTAATATTTCTAATTTTTTTCCATTTCTATGCCATTATATGTTTCCAATTCGGCTATTACTATTTTGCTTCCCATGCTTTTGCGTATTTCATAGTCACTTCACCCATATGCAATTTAGCGATAAAATGTGAAGGTAAAATCGAATCTCATGTTTGTTGTTTATTTCACATCCACTAAGTTTCACTTATAAATTAGCGAAAAAATACGAAGGAAAAACAAATTCTGTAGTTTCAGTTTATTTCTATTTCCAATTTTGCGATTACTCTTTTCCTTTTATTCGTCTTGGAACTTCCATAGTCAACCTATCCAGTTTCTGATTATTTTTTATTTCCTCAACTTTGATACAAAACGAAATTTCTCATCATTTTACCTTTCTTTCGTAATTCCCTTGTAGTAGCAGTAGAAGTAGTGATAACGAAAATGGCAGTGACGATGACAATGGTAATGACAATGATGATAACAATTGTAATAATAATAATGGGAATGAGAATGAGGATGAAAAAGATAATGATAATCATGGTCATGCTCATAGTCATAACCATAACCATAACCATAACCATAACCGCAAGTGTAATCATAATCGCAACAATAATAAACAACCCTCCCTCCCGCGGACCCCCCTTTTCTCTCTCCAGCCTGATATTGTTGCTCCAGGAGCGGAGATTTTGGCCGCCTATCCCCCCATTGCCCACGATTCAGGTTCTCTATATAAAATAGAAAGTGGATCTTCCATGGCCACCCCACACGTGGCAGGAATTTTAGCCCTTTTAAAATCCCAGAGGCCTAGTTGGAGTCCCGTAACATTATATTCTGCTCTCTTAACTACGGGTAAAAAAAAAAAAAAACAAACTCGACTTATTTTTTACAATATTTTAAATTTAAAAATTACATTTTTTATTTACTTTTTCGTTTCGGTTGTTATATGTCATCTTCATCATTGTCATTATATCTTTTTCCTTGCAAAACTTGATTAAACTTGATCTTATGTTGAACAAAACGTAACGAAACATCTTTTAAATACGATGAATTTTTTTTCGTAACTCATAATTTTGAAAATACTTGAATAAAAGGGAAAATTAGTACGAATTTTCTCTTCATCTGCAGCTTTTTCCAATGACAAACTTTATCGAAACCATCTGAATTCATGTCATTCCCTTTGATTCGTTTCATTTCTTTATTTTAATTTTTTGTTTCTTTTGTATTTTTATTGCAGCTGTCGCTTTCTCCCAAGGAAACGCCTTAGATTTTGGGAATGGTCTTTTACGACCTAATTTTGCGGTAAATCCGGGTCTGGTTTACAATACTGGAATATACGATTATGCTCTCTACATCTGTAATTGGTATGATTCGGAAAATTATGTTGGTATATCTTGCCCCAAATATAAAAAAACCTTCCATTATAATACCCCTTCCCTTGCGATGAGATCTGTGAACGGAAACGGTTTCTCGACAACTCGAAAAGTCACAAATGTGGGTCCAGCGAAAACTACTTACACACTGGAAATCAAACAACCCAAAGGAGTAAATGTTACTATTTCTCCAACCACTCTGAGGTTTCAAAAAGAAGGTCAATCGTTGACTTTTAGAATCAAAGTTGTGGGAACCGCTATCACAAAAAATGCAGCAACTGGCGAGTTACAAACTGGTTGTTTTGTATGTGGTACTATTATGGTTACAAGAAAAAAATGGTGAAAATTTTATTCGATTATTTTATTCGGGCGAAGATGAATAATCTTATGAGCTTTAGTTGAAAGACAACTCGTCAAAAGTATGCTTATCTGTTTCTTCTGTTTTGTTTTTTAGGATAACGACAAGGCATTTATGTCATTTGGCAGATTCCTCACTGAATTAAATAATGTCAAATGTCTAAAAAAAGTCATATACGTTGTCAATTGGGAAACAACCCATTCATATTTGAATACGACTTTTGTTTTAGGACCATAGTGAGTAAGGAATGAACTCTTAAATTGGATAATGAATTGAATCGACCTATTAGCAAAGAGGGAGAAGTAATTGTGTACGTAAGGGTCAATAAAAAAAGGAAAAGTAAGTATGAATGAATGGATACGAAATTAATTTACTGATTCCACAAAAGATAGCAGTGAATTTAATGGATTAAGTACGATATAATTTTTCATTGTATCCTTCCTACCCAAATCCTTACGATTATAGTTAAAGTTTAGAATCCATAACGTTCTTCTCCTTGTAATTTTTATTTTGTTAGGGTATTCACTAAAAGAAGAGATAAAATAATGGAAACCCAGATGAAAATTCGATAATGTTACTATTAGATGTAATACGAGCATCTTCTAAAAAGCTCTAAATACCAACTTACACTCTAAAGATGTTAAAAATACGGAGAAATCATTCGTCAATTCAAGACCCAGTCTCAAGACTAAATGAAAAAATTCATTCCTAAGACGAAAACCAATTTAATTCAACAAAAAGACAATTATTTCTTGTATCTTTCAGGAAACTATGTTTTTGGGAGCTGGACATGGAAATCGACAGTCGGAAACTTCAGTGTACCGAGTCCTATGATGGTGAACATTATTGGGATTCCCAAATAATATTTCACGTTTCATGTTATTGTTTATTTGTTTTTCAACTTTTGGAGGGCCCTTCATGAATCCACGAATTACAATTACCTTGTTTTGGAAGATTATTTTTTCTCCATATACAAATGTTGGTTAAGGGTATACTAGTGGTAACATTACACTCTGAAAAGTTGGTGGATAAATTAACTTTTGTTTTAAAATGTTTTAGAAAGAGAATAATGTATCAAAGCATGGTAATAAAAAATTTGACGAGTATATGTAAATCAAAAACTCTTTGGCTTTTTTGCTTTTTTGATTTACTTCAAGTTACAAGGGTTATTATGAAAGAAAATTCGATGTAATTCGATTCCAATCAAAACAAAAGCCACTGGGTTTTGACTTTTGAATAGAAGTTGCGAGTATTCATGTTTGTCTCCCAATTGCACTTTTTTCTTCTGATTTTTTTTGTTTCTGCATAAAGATTTACACATAATTTGTGATGCGCTACACCAATTTTTACGCATTAATTCAATCACATGATTTGCGATAATTTCTTCTTTAGGTTTTATGGTATACATCTGTCCAAACCTGAAAATCTCTCTGAGAATCTTTGCTATAAACCACTCAATGTTGTTTTCATTGTCACTTTGCTTTTCCCTTGGATTTGATCCTCTTGCTTCACTGTAGATATATTTTTTAATGAAGTGGGGTACAAATCAGTGTATGTTACACGTTCAGCGTTAGTTTGATTTTGTACGGGTACATGTCATATTATGAGGGACAAAAACAACAACTGATTTCAGCTTTATATATTTTGTTTATGATCCGGTCAAATTTGAACACGACCCCTAAAAATGAAATTGCCGTGTTTGACACCTCATTTTTTTTATCGTGATTTGACACCTCATGAAAATTATTTTGTGGTGCTTGGTTCCTTCTTGTTTGTCTTTTAGTTTTGAAGTCCTCCATGTTCGCTCGAAGTTGCTCATATTTAAAAACTGTTAGAAATAATGATGATTATGAAGAAGCATCGTGTTATAGTGGAGATTAACACTTGTCAAAATGGACAGTTGCTAGTCTCCCAAAATGTACCCAACAAAGTATGAGTAGCATCATGTTCTGAAAGAATATCAAAGAGTTGTAGAAGAAGTGTACTTCGGTACAGCACGGATCACAACGTGACACGTGTCGCCATCTTAGGCAAGAACCACTTTAAAATCTACTTTGGTGGAACTTAACCAACTACCAAAGCCCGACATGCTCGCCTTACAGGCATTCCGAGCTCTTTCGGGGGATAAACTAGACTTTTGGTAGTCAAGAGGGAGACGACAAAAGGAAACAGGTGGACAAATGGAATTCCAGCAAGAATTGAACACGAATCCTACAGGAACTAGGTGTTGGAGAACTGTCCACTTTGGACTCCACACGTGTGTATCGCGCTGTAAGCTGGTTCGCCAGTGCGCCGCTCATCGCCGTATAAACTCGGTATAGGCGCTTGCGTGCACATCGGCCGTGTAACTCATCTGGTAGAGCTAGTGTACGGTTCACACAGGTCTCGGGTTCGATCCCCGGCTTGGCCATTTTCCCAAAGTTAACACTTTGGCGCCCTTGCGATAAGTTGAATATCGCCGATTCTAACACTAGGATTAGACAAGTAAGAATACGGATAAGGGATTTGACCCCAGTAGCATGGGAAGCAGTACATCGCGAATCGCTATTAGCGTCAAGAAAAAAATAGCGTAAAAGAAAAATGGTGTTATTGACGCTAATTGGGAATTTCAAAATAAAACAAAAAAACATTTACTCTAATTTTTTACTGACTCTAATTTGTGTTTTTCCAAACAAAAAACAATCGCCGCAAATATGTTTACACTAATATAGGTACACGTACAAAATCTGACAAATCGTACACAAATCGTACGTTCACACAGTCAACCATGCGGTTTGACGAATATGTGCGAATGTGATTTATGACAACCCGATTTCATCCCTTTTTTATAGGGCACATTCACAAACGTGCGCGGTTATGTTAAATCATTTTTTGTGCTTTTTCACTTAGAAAGGTACATTTTTGTACGGTCTGACACTGACCGTACACCATGCAATTGAAAACGCTACTTTCGTTTTAACGCTAATTGGAACAGAACCCTAAAAGGCGTGAAGAAAAAAATAGAATTGTTAATTCTATTTAAGAATTTGGGTCAAAATCAAGGGCAACCGAATTAGCGTTATGTACGCTAATAGCGATTCGCGGTTTAGTTCCTAAAAATATAGTGTGGAGATTTGGGGAATAACAAGCAGCCACAGTAAAGGAGTAGATAAATTAGCTCCTCATCACGAGCATAGACAAGTTTTAAAGGTCAAACTGAGATACATGGTTGTACAAGAGAACTTATTTAAGATTGAATTAGTCGATGAAACCGCCACAGTATTGGAGAAGCAGTAGCCTTAAGCTACAAAGAGAAAGAAGAAATGGAGGCAAAAGTGCAAGAGCTGGTAGGCGTACCATTGGTTATTGAATGCAAACAACAACATGGATTTGCTTCCCCAACAATGCTCCCTCCTTAAATGGACTCATCTGAGAAAATGGTGGATTGTCAAATGTGTGAGGACTACCGGACCACCGATCAAGTCAAGGTATATGATAAGTATTCATCGCTAAACTTTGATAAAATGTTTGATTCTTTGGCATGGGCTAAAATTTTCCCTCATTCGATATAAAAAAATGAATCTAAACCACATGAGGGAATAGGGAGGTGGGAGGAGGGAGGGATATGTGAAATCCTGGATTTCACAAAAACCTAACACATTGGCCGGCTCATTTTTCCCTTAGTATGGGACATGTCAAACCTTGAATTCTAGGTAAACCTAACACATTGGCCAGCTCACTCTCCATGGTAAGGGAGATGTCATACCTCGGATTTCACGGAAATCTAACACATTTGCCGCATCAATTTCACCTAGTATTTGACATCTCATATGTTAGAATCAAAATTGTAATTGGTCGTCGCGGTCTATCGCCTACCGAGTAGTTTGTCTTTTCGTCACATGTGTGGTCTTGATCCTGTCCTATTATGTCTCATAGTTCTTTCGTATTATGTCTCATTGTTCTTTCGCAGATTCTTGGTCTCGCGTAGATTCGGTTTTGCGACGACCAGGTACAGATATTGTTTGGTGTGTTAGGTTTTGTCGTTATTTGTTTTTGAGTGTACTTTCGGTAGAACATTAGTACTACGTAGTTTTCTGTTGATTTTTTCGTTTTGGTAGGAGTTTCGTGCGCACTATAATTTGGTCTTGGTTTATAGTTTGAAGTAGTGACGTGACGTCTGGTGTATACTATATACTGTATATACTGCATGTTAGTGGGAGGGAAAAACACACTTATTGTAGGGGAAAATGTCCATGGAATATATTGGCTTTTATGGACTTTCCTCTCTCGTGTGAATATTTTTTTTTGGATGCTTCCGCTGCTATCTTGCACTTTGATTTGTTGTAGATCCTATCAAGTGGTATCGGAGCTTGTGTGCTCCATTGAGGTAGAGAAGGGTGGCTAGTTTGGCCGCCATGGGTAGAAAGAAAAAAAATACCCCTTCTCCTATGATGCCTTTTTTCTACAATGATGCCTCGGCCTCCGGATCCGGGTCCTCTAGATCCATCCAAATCCGAATAATCTTCGGTTCTAGAAGTAGAAACTCCATTTGCTTTCACCTGTAAAAATTTTGAGGAGACCGTCCAGGTCAAGCTGGTTGGACAAAAGAAGGAGAATGAGGGGAAAAAGAAGGAGGAAGATGATGTGATGGAACGACGTCTTCAAAAACTGATGGATGGTATTTTCCGTTATGTTGATCAACAGATCTCAGAGTTGAACCGTGTCAGGAGACCTCCATTTTTCGGAGATCCCATTTTGACACAAAGCGTCGTTGATACGGAAGGAGATGAATTAGATGAAGAGGAGAGGAGGGAATTAATTCGAAAGGGAAAACTTCCCATCGATGATGATTCTGATCTTGATGATTGGAGTGAAGGAGACAAACAAGTTGAATCTATGTCCCAAAAGATCGTTATCTTCAATGGAACTAATTATCAATCGTGGAAGAAATATATCAATGGTCAATTTAAATTAAGGCGACTTTGGAAGGAGGTAAATGGGGTGGACGAGATGCCTACCACCGATCGGAGAGCTTATCACGTATGGACGAAGAAAAATCAATCCGCCATTGGCGATTTATTCCAATCGTGTAGCATTTCTATACATGATTTATTTCTCACCCAAAGATTTGCCTATGATTGTTGGGTAGCCCTTGAAAATCACTTTGAGAAGAGTCTTCAAATAAGGGGCAACACATTTATACCGATTATACATCTTTCAAATTGGAACCAAATGAATCTATCGACGAGGCCGCAAAATGATTTAATATTATTATTGAGCAGCTCGCAAATATGGGAAAATTTATTGAGGAGAACGATAAAGGCATCGGTCTTCACCCATGCCCTAGCGGAGAAAATGATACATTTGAGGGCTACTTTTTTATCGAGGCATTCAGATACTTTAGATTCAATTATCACATTCCTCAAATCTACCGAGGGGAATCATCCTATATCATCGAGGGGAACTCAACCGACCGGTTCCTTCAATGCGAACAAACTGGAAATGCCCAGTCTAAATTATTTGCGGGGAAAAGGAGGTAGAAGAGGGGAAAATCCGAGATGAAAAAGTGGAAGAGGTCACGAAAGGGTCGGGAGATCTCCTTCCCAGCCCGGATATTCAGATCTGACCAATATTGCCTGCTTTCAGTGCGGCAAACTTGGTCACTTGGCGCCTTCTTGCCCGGACAAGGAGCGCCAATGCCATTTTTGCGGGAAATGGGGCCATATAAGCCCTCAATGCTACTTGAAGGCTGAAAATGGAGGCGGCGACACTAGAGTAGGCGGCGGCGTTAGAGGAAACGGCGGCGACCGATTTGGTGGACTCAGCGGCGGTCGTCTCGGCGGCCGCGGTGGTCGCGGAGGCCGCCATGGAAGGGGAGGAGGACATTTTTTGGACGACGATCAATTTGAAAGAGAGGGTGAAGCGCATATCTTTTTTTGCGCTTAACATGTCGATTGACTTATTCACAGGTGCTCAATACACGAAAAGGAATGGATCATAGATTCCTGTGCGTCACACAACTTTTATACGAACGCGTCACTATTTTGTGACTTACGCCAACTCACAGTACCAAAACAATTTACTGTCGCAAGTGGACAGATAATTTCAATCGGTACAGTGGGCGTGGACAGATAATTTCAATCGGTACAGTGGGTCATGTACAGTTGGACTTACCAAATTTGGACTCACGTGGCGTGGAAAGTTAGACGCAGATTGAGTCTGTTAGGATTTGGTACTGAGAACTCTTTTAGCGACGAGTCATTCTCGTAGCTAAAGCAACGACGACCAACGACAAAGTAGTTTCGTCGCTGGATATTTGATGTACCAGCGACGACGTAGTTTCGTCGCTGGATATTTGAAGTGACGTAGAAATTAATTGTTCATTTCCTTTCACGTATGTTTGAATAGTATTATAGAAGTGACGTGGAAATTGCTTGGTAGTTTCGGTTCACGTAAGTTCAAGCCGTATCGTGTGATTCAAGTTGGTTCGCCGTTGACTTTTCTAGTTGTACCTTGTTGTTCAAGTCGGTTCAACTTATTGGTCGTTCATTTCACCATGTTGACTCTTACGCGTTTCTAGTCGTGTACCTGTATATATTATTTGAAACTTCGTGGTAGTATTATCTTTTTGGAGGCGTAGCTTATTAAGGAGGCGTAGAAAGGTCAGATGTAAAAGGAAGGAAGAAAAGGAGTTGTATTTGCATTGTGCTTAATATTTTGAATGTGTTTTCGAGTAACACCATTGTTATATGTATATTGTATTTGGTTTGTAATCTTTCATTTGGTATCGGAGTAGGTTTGTGGCAACACTTGCCGTTATAGCAGAGAAAGGGAAATCCCCGGCGAAACCTAGTAGAGGAGTTACGAGACACAAAATGATGAGTATGACAAATGGGGGGAGAGAAATGTGAAGATGGACGAGGGAACGTTTGAACGCTTTCAAGATTTTTTCAAAACACAAGAAGATGATGGAGATGGAGGAGTAAGTGGAGACTCCTACAACTCTAAGAAAATAAATTAAAAGAAGAAGAAATCTAAACGTTATGAGGAAGAGGAGGAGAGCGAAGATGATGATTTTAAAGTGTTTAATAAAACCATCGTCTTCACCGGTTCCAACTATGCAATTTGGAAAAGACACATTCGAGGAGCATTCACAACGAAAAAACTTTGGGACATCGTTATTGGGGAAGAAACACGACCGGACCCTTCTGTGGATCCAGTTGGAGCACATAAGTGGGACAAGAAAGATATGGCGGCCTCCACCGCACTTATACAAAGGTTTGCTAGTTCTATGCATGAACATCTTCTAACTCACGAAAGGGCTTTTGATAATTGGACCGCTTTGCAAAACGCCTTTGGAAAAGGGTTTGAGGCAAGTAAAAATTATCTCTTTGAAGAATATATTGGGTTTAGAATGAAGGAGAATGAGTCCATTGATGATGGAGTCAAAAGGTTTAATGTCATCATAGAACAAATTATCTCACTCAATAACTTCCCTACAAAAAAAAAGAGGTTATTTGTCTTTATGATGAGTCTTCCAAGCAAGTATGCGGTAGCAAAGGAGGTTATCAAGGGGCGAGAGAAACAACAATGGCATACGCTATATGACAGTTGAAGAGTACAGAGAAGGAGAAAGCAACACCAAAATATTAAAACAAGGGGTCATCTTATCAGAGTTATCAAGAGGAGGATGACGGAGGAGCTTACAGCTTTAGGGGATCTAGGGGGAGAGGACATAGACATTGTGGACGAGGAGGCAGGTCACAAAGTCCAAGGAGAGGCTCATATCTACGAATACCTCTCACGTGACTTGTTACAATTGTAACGAGATTGGGCATGACTCTTTTGAATGCCCAGACAAAAGTAAACAGTATAACGTTTGTCAAAAGTGGGGACACACATGTAGTGGATGCTATCAAAACAAAGGAAACAATCGCAGAGGGGGACAATTTAGAGGCGAAGGAAGTGGGGGAATCTGTTCATGACGTAGAGGGGATTTTGTTGGGAATGGGCTAGTGTAATAGTGTTACAGGATTTGAGTACTTAGTGGCTAGGGCTAGGCTGCTATAGTTGCGATTCCAGAGCAGCGCAGCTACGATTGTAGACCAGCGCAGCGTAGCAGCATAGCAACTTAGCGGCGTAGCAACTTAGTAGTGCAGCAACATAGCAGCGCAGCATAGCAACGCTGCAAAATGTAGATCAAACGGTACAGTTCTAGAAGGAGGCTTTGGATAGATCTCGGTTGACCGTGAAGGTCCACATGTATAGTTGTACAGTAGTAGGTTGACTAGCATCTAGCTAGTTTAAATAGTCAAGTAGGCCTAGTGAATAGGAAGCTCTTTTTGATTAGACCTACGCAGCGAGCGCAAACCTTATACACTCTTCCAAGTAATAAAGCGCAACCTTGTCTGGAAGTGCTGTGTGTTCCTACTGTTGCTACATGGAGATCCTTGGTGTTTTCCGCTATGCATTGTGGCGTGCTGAGTGCATTATTGTCCCTTTTACACTGGTATCGGAGCATACCCTGTGACTCGACAGCATGGATGAGCAAGGCGTATCCACTACAGAAATGTTAGAGCAAGTTCTCAGGGAGTTGGAAAGTGTTAGATTACAGAACGAGCAGGTGAGCAACATTGTTGCAGCCTTGGAGTCTCGTCTTGGGGAGCGACTTCATGGAGGCATGGAGAGAGACTTCGAAGATCGAAATTAAGACTTCTCGACGAGTTTGACCATGTAAGACACATGAACCTTGACACATGGCTATTCTCCGTTGCGAACTATCTCGAGAATTTTCCAACCCTATCGGATCGTGAGAAGTTCACTACGCAGGTGGTCTTCTTAAAGGGGTAGCGGGGGCATGGTGGAGGACATTGGTCAAGGATGATGAGATACCAACCGTCTGGGCGCTCTTCGTTCAACTTCTCGGCGACGCTTGGCAGCCCGTCAACACGGTGAAGGCGGCAAGAGATAAGATCGCAGTATTCAAGCAACGAACTTCAGTGTTGGAGTTTATGTAGTGGTTCTTGGAGTGCAAAGTTCAAATACCTACGATGACGGAGGATGAAGCCGTGGATCGCTACGTGAAGAGGCTTAAATCATCTATTTGTAGGGTTGTGGAACAGTGGCTTGCTCGAGAAAGCATGACACCTATTTTCTCGGCAATCATCCATTTTGCGCAGCGGACTGATTCGGTCGACTTTAATCTCCAAAGACCTTATCACTACAAGTCGAGCAGCAGTGGAGGAAACCGACGAGACGATGGTCCAACCCCCATGGAGCTCGGCGCAATTGATGAGGATAAGGAAGTGGTCAACATCCTGCGGAGAAAGAAGAAACCTACCAAGACCAAGACCAATGACTTATCCACCGAGGACCTCCAGCTGAGGAGGCAAAATGGCCTATGCTTTCAGTGCGGTTCTGTAGATCATATGGCTGAAGAATGTCCAAAACGGAAAGGTCCCAAAAAGGGAAAACATACCGTCATGAAGTTAGCCGGAGAAGAAGGAAACCCTTTGATATTTCGGGGTCAAATCGGAGGAAACGCAACTAACTTCATGGTGGACTTTGGAGCATCGGGGAAATTCATAAATGAGGCAACGGTGAAAAGGTTGAAACTTCCTCTCGTATTGCTAAAGGATCACCAGTCGGTACAATTGGCCGACGGAAGTTCCTTATCGATTACCTATCGTACTCCGAGGTTAGGCGTCGGAATTGGGAAGTTCCGATGGTATGATACGCTTCATGTATTACCTCTTGGAGACCATGAAGTAATCCTGGGGAAACCGTGGCTACCAAAATGGAATCCGACGATCGATTGGCGAAGTGGCGATATGAGAGTGAAGAAAGGTGAAGAAGAGTTTGAGGTAAAAGTAGGAGCAGCTGGTAAGGGAGCGGATGAGGGACGCCTACTTTCGGCCTTACAGCTTAAGAGGGCACTCAAGAAAGGGGAAACGATTGGTATGCCGGTCGTCCAGCCATTAGAGGAGGCGAAGGAGGAAATTCCGGAAGAATGGAGGTAGAAGGACCCTGACTTCGACTCAAAATAAAGTGACTACCTTGGAAAGACTTTCGAAGAGGCCCCGGAAGTCGTGACAAAACTTCTCGAGGAGTACGCAGATGTATTTCCCTCGAAGCTCCCCAAAGGATTACCTCCGAAGCGCGAAATAGACCATAAGATAGGGCTTGTTTCCGGAGCGGTACCCCTGGCTAATAGGATGAACAAGATGAGTTACACCGAGCTGGACGAACTCAAAAAGCAACTCGCGGAGTTCGTCGAAGCTGGAGCAATGGAACCAAGCAAGTCACCGTATGGAGCCCCCGTTCCTTTCGTTAACAAAAAAGATGAAGGTTTCCGTATGTGTATAGACTACCGAGCGCTAATCAAATTAACGGTGAAGAATGCGTACCCTTTACCGAGGATACACGAATTATTGGATCGACTGCGTGGTGCTAAATATTTTTCAAAGATACACTCACGAAGCGGCTACCACCAGATTAGAATTGCCGATGAAGATGTGGAAAAGACGACATTTAGAACTCGGTATGGTCATTTCCAGTTTGGGGTAATGCCGTTCGGGTTGACTAACGCACCGCCGACTTTTATGCATTTAATGAATTCCATCTTTTGGCAATTTCTGGACGCGTTTGCAGTCGTCTTCCTAGACGACATCTTGGTGTATAGCCAAACGCAGGATGACCATACAAAGCATCTACGGACGGTCCTACAAGTCCTTCGGGAAAAAAAGTTGTACGCAAAGAGAAGTAAATGTGACTTCTTTAAGGAGAAAATCGATTTTGTGGGCTATGTGGTGAGTTGGGACGGAATCGCACTGGATCCGAACAAAACAAGGGCAGTAAAGGAGTGGTCGCATCCGACGAATATTACGGAGTTACGGAGCTTTCTACGATTATGCTTCTACTATCGGCGTTTTGTCGAGGGTTTTGAAAAAATCGTTGCACCGCTCACGGATTTGCTCAAGAATGACGTGCCCTATGATTGGAAACCGACGCAAGGGGCAGCCGTTAACACGCTAAAGGAGCGTTTGGTTACCGCCTCTGTGTTAGCTGTTCCCAACCCGGACTTACCTTGGACGATAATCACCAACACCACCGATACGGCTATTGGAGCAATCCTTATGCAAGATCAAGGAAAAGGTCTTCAACCCATTCCCTATGATAGTCGAAAACTAAAGGCAGCGGAACTTAACTGGGCCACCCATGAGAAGGAGACAATCATTATCATCAATGCGCTGGAGGTTTGGAAGTGTTACGTTCAAGGGAAGCGGATCATGGTTTTCACGGATCACCACGCCCTACAGTACCTACAAACACAACCGAAGTTGTCCAAGAAACAAGTGCGATGGATGACGTTTCTTCAGACCTTCGGACCGGAACTTGTCATCGAGTATAAGCCGGGCAAGACGAACCCAGCGGATGCGCTGTCAAGAAGACCCGGATTCGCTGCGCCGGTAGTAGAGCAACAACCGCAAACATTGCAGTATGTAAACGTACACTCTGTGAAAGAAAACACCGCACCATCGACCGCATCGCAAGATCTGAAACACAACGCAGTCACTAGTACAGTGCAAGTGGACGAACAATGGTTAAGCAGGATAAAGGCCGCCTACGACGATGACGACACACTGAAAGAACTCATTAAACAGAAGCTACTAGTTCAAACCGCCAATGTTATGTGGCGGTACAGACCGAGTCAAACAATTCGATTGTATGTTCCGACAAATATGGAGTTACGCCATACGATTCTTCAAATGAGTCACGATGAGCCGCTCAGTGGACATTTTGGGTGGAATAAGACAACCGCTCGTGTCGCTGAGGCTTATTACTGGCCGAACATGACTCGCGACATTACGGAGTATGTTCGGAAGTGCGACTCCTGTAACAGGAAACAAATCGGAACCAGGGCAACAAGGTCTATTACAACCCCTTCCCATACCATCTGTTCCTTGGGAGGCGATTTTCGATGGATTTTATCGTAGCCCTTCCGCTGACCAAGGAGGGCTAAGATTCAATCTTCGTCTTCGTGGATTGCTTGACAAAAATGGCCCATTTCTTACCCACCTCCACCATAACAACAGCATGGGATATCGCGGACTTATTCTTTTGAAGATATTCCGCCATCACGGACTTCCGAAGAGGATCGTCAGCTAATGCAATCGCAAATTCATGAGACACTTTTGGCGAAATCGATTTGCGCTGTGTGGCACGCAGTTGGCAATGTCCACAGCTTACCACCCTCAAACTGATGGTCAGACAAGGGTAAATCGAACTCTGGAGGAAGCGTTGCGGGCGTATGTGTCGGTGCATCAAACGGATAGGGTGGACCATTTAACAGCGATTAAGGTGGCGTACAACAGTGCGGTACACTCGTCAACGAATGCTACGCCATTCACACTAAATGGATGACAGCCCACTCTTCCCCAAAACTTATTGGTAGTAAATTGCCAAACGCCGGCAGCTCTAGATTTTGCCAAAACGTTGCAAGGAAACCGAGAAAAGGCGACTAAGGCACTAGAGTAAGCAAAGGATCGCCAAAAGTCTCAAGGCGACACTCATCGAAAGGACGCCGTCTTCAGCGTTGGGTAAAAGGTTCGCCTTAATATGGTAAACCTCTCCTTGCCAGGTGCCCTCTCTAAGAAGTTGGCACCGAAATTCACGCGCCCATTCATTATTCTTTCCCGTGTGGGCGAAGTGGCTTATAAGTTGGATATTCCGATGGACTGGCATATCCATAATGTCTTCCATGTTTCCCTCCTTAAACCATTTCGCGACCCTGATTCGATGTTTCCTAATCGATGACGAAATACTCCTTTACCACCCGTTCGGGGTACCTCGGACGAGTATGAGGTGGAAGAGATCCTTCAGTCGCGCCGCTCTAGGAATTCCGAATCGAACCATTATTTGGTGCGTTGAAAGGGCTAGAGTGTTGAAGATGACTCTTGGGTGGATAAGGAGGATCTACATTCCCCAGAGTTGCAGCAACGATTTCAGCAGAGTGCGGACACTTGGCTTCATTGGAGGGGCAATCGCAGTGGCCGCCATAAAGGAGGGAATCGCAATGTCGCAACCATCGCAATTATATTGGGGACACGGCGAAGGAACGCAGCGGCGATGTTACCGCACTACAGCGCTATAGTAGCACAGCCACCGCAGCGCAACATGGTTACGATGACGTTAGAGGATCGCAACATTACCGCTGCGCTGACAGGAAAGCGCAACGGCGCAATTGTGTTTCACCACGTTGGTAACCACGAACTCTCGGTCTCGCCGCAGCAGCGCAGTTCTATAAATGTTGGACGTTGGGATACCCTCGCACACTGCGACGCTTCGCAGAGTCTAAAAGTGAAACCCTCAACCCTCGTTGATAAAGCCACCATCTGCCCTCGCGACCAACCTAGTCTCGGCAGTTTGGAAATTGCTTCACTCTGCACAGTCAGTTTGCCTTCACTTCTGGAATTACCGGAATTGTCTTATAGAATGATCTCTATGGAGTCGTCGTCCCTCTCCACCGCCGAAAAGGAGGAGACTTGTACAAGTGGGGCAAGAAGATGTGACCCGCCTCGAGAGATTATTAATGGCGGCGGAGGCAATGGTGGAAGCAAATAGGAGGAGGGAGGTGGAAGTGGAGCCGGAACCTGAGGAAACCACCTGTAGCGAGGCCGGGACGACAAACACCAGTGGAGGGGAGGGGTTAGAGAATTCAAAGGACCCCGAGTACAATCCACTACAAGAGGGAGATGAGTAGGATGAGGAGGATCATGAGCTCTCAAATGCAGAGGAGCCGGAGCGGGAACCAACACCCCCACCAATTGAGGAGCGTGCCTCAGATCTGGTGGTGATGAGGGACCCGAATAAGGAGAGTACCGCGGACGAGTAGTCGTCTGAAAGTGCAGAGAAGAAGGCACAGGCACAATACCCTAGTGGCGACAATGTGTTCCTCTTTTGAAGGGACCAAAGGGATACGCAGGAAGAAAGTGAACAGGAAGAGGAAATTCCCGATTACCTCTTCCCACTCCTTGTCGACACCCAGTATCCGGACCTCACTTTCGGCTTCACCAAACGGTTTTATTGGGATCCCTCAGAGTGGCCTGAGGAGTGGCGTATAGGAAAGCTTGGGGACCCTATTTATATCCCCTCCAACGTACCGTCACACCCAGCGTTGAATTTTATGCGGACAAAGGACCTGGGGAACAATCACAAGGGCTATGTGCAGCTAAACCCTCACGCCTTGCCGTTTGTGGAAGTAGTGGAAGATAACTACCTGTACAGGATAGATGTTCTCGGGTTACTCCGTCATTACCAACCATGGGATGTCCGCCTCCATGACATCATCTCTAGGGCGAAGTTCACCCTTGAGGTACGAGCACTCAAGCTGGCCCGAAAAAAATCTCTGCAGCGGGCCTGAGCTGCAAGGAAACACGCGTCCTTCAAGTTACGGAAAGTACCTCGGTGGGAACCGGTGAAGGAAGGGGCAGAGGAAGTTTCTCCAGTGATCGAACCTGAAGGACCCCAGATTCTGGCCCCCGATGAGCTTGAACCAGTAGCTATTCCGCCGCAACTCAAAGTACCCAAGGCTGCACCCGAGGAAGGGGAAGACAAGGTTCGGGAGCGAATCACTCGGAGGCGGTTGGCAGCGGCAGATCATCACATTGCGTTGCTGGAGATCGGATGTGAGCAGCTTCAAAATCAACTCGACACCCTTCGCTAGGAATTCGAGGAGTATTGGGAAGAAACATACGATATACTCCGACGGTTGCAATTTCCCTGAATCAGTCAAGGTTCAGCAAGACGTTGAATCCTTAGTGGGAGGCATTATAACGCGGTTACAGGATTTGAGTACTTAATGGTTAGGGCTAGGCTGCTGTAGTTGCAATTCCATAGCATCGTAGCTGCGATTCCAGACCAGCGCAGCGTATCAGCATAACAACTTAGCGGCGTAGCAACTTAGTAGCGCAACAACATAGTAGCGCAGCATAGCAACGCCGCAAAATGTAGATCAAACGGTATAGTTCTTGAAGGAGGTTTTGGATAGATCTCGGTTGACCGTGAAGGTCCACGTGTACAGTTGTATAGTAGTAGGTTGACTAGCAGCTAGCTAGTTTAAAAAGTCAAGTAGGCCTAGTGAGTATGAAGCTCTTTCTCATTAGACCTTCGCAGCGAGTGTAAACCTTGTACTCTCTTCCAAGTAATAAAGCGCAACCTTGTCTGTCAGTGCTGTGTGATCCTACTGTTGCTATGGGGATATCCTTGGTGTTTTCCCCTGTGCATTGTGGCGTGCTGAGTGCATTATTGTCCCTTTGTTGCTATGGGGATATCCTTGGTGTTTTCCCCTGTGCATTGTGGCGTGTTGAGTGCATTATTGTCCCTTTTACAGTTAGTGGGACAGGATCAAGAATTCTTCGTTTCACTCATGGAGAAATCACAAGAAAAAGAGGATATCCTATTTCACACACGAGGCAAAGAGATTAATGGAAAATTTAACAATTGGATCATTGTCTCAAGTGCTACCCATCACATGTGTTCATACCTAAGACTATTAAGTGATATTATAAAACTTACTATACCAAAATCCATCATAGTGGCTAACGGTTCGATGATGGTCATTAATACAGTGGGAACAGTACTATTGGATCTATCGACACAAAATAGGGAAGGGAAAACTAGAGTCAATAGAGTACGTTTCAATAATGTACTTTTTAATCCGGGGGGGTGCATCAATCTCTTAAGTGTCCCACAACTTCAAAGAAAAGGTGGAAGAGCCACATGCATGGAAAGGGGTAGAATCATTTTGAGTAGTAAAACAAGTCCATTTGCAAAGTGGGTTGTAACTTAAAATATGCAAAGTAGGCTGATTTGGAGAAAACCATAAAATAGGACGGCAGACGAAAAAGAGCACCTTCATTCGGCAAATGTCAACAAGGAGGATCTCACGTTGTGGCATCATTGTATGTGTCACACTTTAGAGAGTATTGTCAAAGAGATGATTCGTCATCATGCGGTTTGGGGACTAGACGTGACAACAAGAGAAAAGGTTATCGGATGTGTAGGATGCACAATGAGAAGCATAGAAGAAAGCCTTACCCAGTGAAAGACCTTCAGTTTAAGGAGAATGCCCCTTTAGACCTAGTTCACGTAGATCTTTGTGGTGACATACATCTAGAAACCATTGGAAAATATAAATACATTATGGTGATAGTTGATGATTTCACCACGAAGTCATGGGTGTACCTTTTAAAGGCAAAGTCAGAAGCATTAGAGATGTTTAAATATTTTGTGGTTATGGTTGAGATGGAAAGTGGGAGGCAGGTAAAAGCAGTATAATCAGACCATAGAGGCGAATTTCTTGCCTTTGCCGAAAATTGTATGGAGACGGGGATTAAACAACATTTCACTGCTACTTATTCCCCACGATCAAATGGAATAGCAGAGAGAACAAATCGGACATTGCAAAAGATGGTGAGGGTCATGCTCCACACGACAAAACTTACTCATCATTTTTGGGGAGAAGCAATCAGGGCGGCTAATCATGTCACCAACTGGAAAATCAACTCGGCTTTAGGTAACAAAACACCGGAGGAACTTTGGAGTGGATAAGTGCCTATGGTAAAACATTTAAGGATTTGGGGATGTGAGGCTATGGGATAAGTAGAGGAAAAAAACCAAAAGGGGAAATTTGAAGCATGGTCAGGGGAAGGATACTTTGTGGGGTATAGTGAAAACTCGATGCAGTATCGGATTTATAACCCTGTTACTAGAAGGGTTTGAGAGTCTAAAAATGTCGAGTTCAATAAAAACTTGGAATGGATGGTGAAAGGAGCTAATGAGTCTAAACGGGCCCAAGATTACGAGGAGGATAGTCATTATGAAAAATTTACAGGAGAGGAGGAGGAAGAAGAAGATGTCTTAATAGAGGTAGGGACAAAGAAAAAAATGCGATTTGTAGAAAAAACATTAGAGAAAGTTCAAAAACCTAAGCCCACCAGCAATGAAGAACAAGGGGACAAGATCATTAGAGAATCATCTACTTTCAGCAACAACGTGACACGAGAAGAGACAGCTTTAGAGAATGAGGGCAATGACAAGATTGAGAGTAGTGATTCGGATAAGGAATTTGCGGAGGACGTAAAAAAAAGTAAGAGATCAACGAAAGGGAAGGCAGCGGAACTATTCTCACCAAGACAGTCATATAAGAAGCAAACTAGTTACCACAAGAAAATTTCCGAACTTAGATAAAAAAGGGCGGAATCCTTCCTCTTATGAAAGGCAAATACACACAATCTTCTTGCCGATCCTCAATCATATCAAGAGGCTAGAGACTCAGACGAATGGGAGGAGAAGTGGAAACCGACATTTATAAAAGAGTTTAATTATGTGAAATCTAATGGGTGTTTTGAAGATATAGACGTACCAATTTGTAAGAAGGCAATTGACTCAGAGTGGACTTTTAAGACAAAGAAAAAAGCCTCGGGAGAAATTCTTAAGTATAAGGCACGGTTGGTATGTAAAGGATTTCAGCAGAAGAAGGGTAGTGACTATTCAGAGACCTTTGCTCCTGTAGTTAAGTTTGATTCTTTTGCAAGGAATTATTGCAATGGCGGCGGCAGAGGGAACGCATATCCAATAGATGGATGTAGAATCAGCTTTCTCAAATGGTGAATTAGATGAGGAGGTGTTCATGAAACTTCCAAAAGGAGTTCCCAGAAAGAATGGTAAAGTATGGAGATTGTGGAAGACTTTGTATGCTTTGAAGCAAGCGCCAAGAATGTGGAACGATAAGCTTCACACGCTTTTACTTATCTTGGGATTTAAGAGGCTCACTACAGACTGTGGAGTGTATATTCGGGGAGAAGGATCAGATATGATAATTTTTAGTGTATACGTAGATGAATTCATTTCCATCTCTCACAACTTGGATTTACTTGGAGAATTAAAGATTGAATTTCGAAAGCATTTTAAAATCACAATCTTAAGAGATGCACAATACATTGTGGGAATTCAGATTCAGAGGAGGAGGAACGGAGAAATCAAGTTGAGCCAAGAACAATATGCAAAAGAGGCACTTGAAATATTTGGGTTTTAAGATATAAAGCCACTTGGAACTCCCCTTCATCCTCGTGATAAACTTTCAAATTTTGTTAAAATTCTGAGGTTGATGTTCCGTATAGGGAGGCGGTCGGTAGCTTGATGAATTTCAGTGTCGATACTTTACCTGACATTAGTTCCGCGGTGAGTGTTGTTAGTCGGTATTGTGGCAATCTGAAAAAGGTATATTGGGAGGCGATGAAGAGAATGTTTAGGTATTTGGCGAGAACACTTAGTCTAGGAATAGTTTATAGAAAAGATGAGAGCTTGAGTTGTTATAGATATTGTGATGCCGACTATGGAGGGGACCATGATACAAGAAGGTCTAAGTTAGAATATGTGTTTTTACTTGCAAGAGGAGCGATCTCGTGGAATTCCCGTTTGCAACCTACTGTGGCACTTTCATCTACGAAGGCGGAGTATATGGCCGCATGTCATGCTGCGAAAAATGTTGTGTGGATCAAAGAATTTCTAGCGGAGGTTGGAGTTGAAAAAGAATGCATGCAAATATTAAGTGATAACATGTCCTCCATTGCACTTAGTAAAAATCCTATATTACACAACAAACTAAACACATTAAAATTCAGTGGCTTTGTTCGAGATTTGGTGTCGCAAAAAAAGAAGTTGAATTTGCGTTTGTACCCACAGAAGAATAAGCTACTAATATGTTAACCAAAGCAATATTAAAAGATGTTTATAAGATGGGAAAAAAATTAGTTGGCATGGAGTAAGAGGGGGCTTTGAGTATCTCAATAAGAGGAGGAATGTTAGGATTTGGTACTAAGAACTCTTTTAGCGACGAGTCATTCTCGTGGCTAAAGCAGCAATGACCAGCGACGAAGTAGTTTCGTCGCTGGATATTTGATATACCAGCCACGAAGTAGTTTCGTCGCTGGATATTTGATGTACCAGCCACGAAGTAGTTTCGTCGCTAGATATTTGAAGTGACGTAGAAATTGATTGTTCATTTGGTTTCACGTATGTTTGAATAGTACTATAGAAGAGACGTCAAAATTCCTAGGTAATTTCGGTTCAGGTAAGTTCAAGTCGTACCGTGTGATTCAAGTAGGTTCGTAATTGACTGTTCTAGTCGTATCGTGTTGTTCAAGTTGGTACAACTTGTTGGTCGTTCATTTCACCACGTTGACTCTTACGCGATTCTAGTCTTGAACCTATATATATTAGTTGAGACTTCGTGGTAGTCTTATCGTTTTGGAGACGTAGCTTATTAACGAGGCATAGAAAGGTTAGAAAGTAAAAGGAAGGAAGAAAAGGAGTTGTATTTGCATTTTGCATAATATATTGAATGTGTTTTGGAGGAACACCATTATTGTGTGTATATTTTATTTGGTTTCTAATCTTTCAAAGTCGACAAATGTTTGGTACCTACCTAAAGGTTCGGTGACCCTTTTCAGTGTTCCACAGATTTAACAACTGGATGGAGCGTACTTGCGTACGGAGATTCCACAATAAAAACTGTACGACCGGATGGTGTAAAAATCAGAAAAGGTGAAGTCACGGAATTCATGCACTGCCGTGCAATTTGGCATCCGCCTAAATCCTCCCCAAATTCCGCCGGTATTATTTCGCAAATATCCGAAATAAAAGACGATTTAACATTATTGCACCACCGGATGTGTCACACATCCGAGGCGAGTTTACGACGAATGATAAAAAATGGGAGCGTAAAGGGATTAGACTTAGTGTAGGGAGAGAAAATTAATGGGTGTGAGGGGTGTAGTAAGGGGAGACAAATCTGAAAGCCGCATCCGGTTAAGAATCCGATGCATCGATCGATGCATCCGCTTGATCTTTTACATATTGATTTATGTGGGGACGTTAAACCGGAGACGATTGGTGGAAACAGATATATTATGGTGGTGGTGGACGACTTCTCTCGCTTCACATGGGTACTATTACTTAAACAAAAATCCAAAGCATTTTTACGCTTTCTAGAGTGGCATGTGATTGCCGAAAGGCAATTTGAGAGAAAATTAAAATCTATAAGATCAGATAATGGAGGGAAATTTCTTTCTTTTGATCCTTATTGCAAAGAGTGGGGAATTTCTCATCAATACACCGCATCTTACTTACCGGAATCAAATGGTATTGCCGAGAGAAAAAACCGCACTCTCTAAGAGATGGTACGATCCATGGTACACCGATCCGATAGGAGTATTCATTTATGGGGCGATGCAATTTTAACAGTGAATTATATTTGCAATAGGAGGATTACATCAATTTATGTTCACAAAACTCCATACGAATTATAGAATGAAAGAAAACCCACTCTTCCCCATAGTCGAATTTGGGGATGTAGTGCGTCGGTTTATATTCAAACACAAAAGAGGAAGGGTAAGTTTGCATCAAGGAGTTGGAGTGGTTATTTTGTGGGATAAAGCAAGAAAGGGAGTCTTTATCAAATTTATGATCCGATTCGTCATATCGTTGAGGAATCGAGGAATGTGGACTTTCACTAGGATTTATTATCCACAATTTCTCGATCGGCTAAGCAACATTCTAATCTTGAATTTCATGAGGAATTTGAAATTAGTGATCTTTGAATTCAGAGTTCAGACTAAATGGACTTAATCCAACTCCAATGCCAAGAGGGGAAAAGGTAAATTTGTGGAAAATGCAAATTTGATAACTTTAGTGGGGATTCACGAATGAAATCTAATTTCCTCGCACGGGAAATCTTCGTTTTCTAAATCGAGTGGCCCGAATATCTTTAAGGAGGAACTGGCAAAGGAGGAGAAAGAATTTGAGCCGAGAGAGAGAATGCGAGAAAATAGGGGAAAGAAACTGGCTCGTCTTTCTTTTGACGATAAGGGAAATGTTGAAAATTCTTTTTATTATATTTCGGCGGCTAGGGAGGAAGATTTCCTCTTATAGCAATCATTATGCGATAATATGCCGGGCGATCCGCAATCGTATATGGAAGGAAGAAAATCATGCAATTTGGAAACGCATTGGAAACCGGCGTGGGAAAGAGAACTTCAATCTATTATCGACAACCAAACATTTGAGGAGGTAAGTTTACCGGAGGGTAAAAAGGCTATTGATGCGAAGTGGGTTTTCAAAACAAAACCTGGTGCATCGGGGGAAATAGTAAAACATAAGGCTCGGCTAGTTTGTAAGGGCTTTCAACAAAGGGAATGAGTAGATTCTACGGAGACATATGCACCAGTAGTGAATTTTGATTCTTTGAGAATTATTATTGCTATTGTCGTTGCAAGTAAGAAGCACATTCACCAAATGGACCGTAGAGACGGCGTTTTTGAATGGTGATTTAGAGGAGGAGGTTTATATGAAGGTTCCAAAAAGACTAGTGTCGAGTGAGGGGAAGGTAGCCGGCTGCGAAAGTCCTTGTACGAATTAAAGCAAGCACCAAGTACTTGGTATTTACAATTACACAAGGTCCTTACAGAATTTGGATTCGTAAGAACACTTTCAGATTCAGGAGTTTACGTAAAAGGTGAGGGGGGGGGGATCAAATCATATTTTCTGTGTATGTGGATGACTTATTGATGATATGTGACAAGTTGACGCGAATAGCAAAATTGAAGGAGTACCTGAACCTACATTTTAAAGTCACAAATTTGGGGGAAGCACAATATATTCTTCGAGTGGAAGTTTTAAAGTACGATAATGGGGATATAAAATTCTCGCAAGCCCAATATTGTAAAGAAAAACATACAAAATTTGTTATGTTGGATTCTAAGCTGGTCTTGACACCATTAGATTCCAAACTACAATATCGCAAATTTGAGGAGGAGGAAACTGTCCACATGCCCTACTGTCGAAATGTGAAATCTTTAGTTCAGGAAATAGAGTAGACCAAAAAGACTTAGAATATTTTCTAAGTAGTAATACTTACCTTTATTAGTGTTAGAGTAGTAAAAGTACATTAGAGTGTTTTGTACCTCCGCAATTTTACGTAGTGGCGACAACACGCGTCACGCAACAGACATTTGTAATCGCCGGATCAGTCGGACGGAATCTGATCCAAACACCTCAAAAAAAATATGGTACGGAGATTTTTGGAGTCATACGGATATATTGGAATTATATGGTACGCAACATTTCTATGATTGTTAAATAGAAACGTCCGGATATTTCTAAAATGATTTGTACGATACTATGTATGATCATTGATTTCGAGAGGCGTCAACGGACGCGATTCACCTGGGACCACAAACAAGATTCACGTGGGACCGTAAGTGACAAGGCATGATTTACGTGGGACCACAAGTGACGAAGCGTGATTCACGCCGTACCACAAGGGACAAAGCACTCAGGTGCTTCGTACTTCACTACGACAATCGGCTGTATTTTAGCGACTACGGTGACTAAGCACCTGGAACATTTTTGTACGGTTCGACATCTGAAAATAGTTGAATAAAAGTATTTTGTAGTTTAGTGTATTATAAAATAGTGTTTCATTAATTTGGTTATTGGAAATAATAATTAGGTTTTTGGAGGTACTTTAGGTACAGTAAAGTACAAGCTGGATACTTTGTCGTTAGTCGGGATAGTTTCTGTAGTACGGTCACTCGAATCAGTGTGACCAGTAGATTGTCACTGTGAGTATAAATTTTAGGACTTCGTAAATTTTATATCATCCAGTTTGGGAATATGATTTTCTAAGGGCAATTTTTGGGAAACTTCCAGACATCATATCTTATGATTTACTTTTTGTTTAGGCTGCAACTTTGAGAATTGTCATTTTATTGTATTGTGTATCACTGTGGCAAATTTGAAGCATATTGCATCTTTGAGTCAAATTTTGTGTCAGTTCAAAGCTGGCTGCTGAGTAGGTACTTTGATAGTTTCTGCTGTTTTTCATGTCTACTTCCACTACTACTGCTGGTTCTCCGCCTGCAACGGTGGTTGTAGAACAATAGTATATGGGCCTTTCGACAAGAATTCCTATCTTCAATGGCCAAAAGTATGCGTACTGGGCGGCGATGGTTCAATTGTCGTTTGAAACTGCTGACTTATTGGGGGTCTTGGATGGCTCCCTTGATGAAACAGATCCAACTTGGGCGAAAATGAAATTAATGGCAAGGAACAATCTAATTCTTTGTATTTCAGAAAATTTGGTCATGTCACGAATGAAAATGAAGAAGGCGAGGGAGATTTGGACATCCCTCAAATCCGCTTTTGAGAAAGCGAATGTTCACGAGGAGCTTTTGGTGGCTGGAAAAATTTGAGGATACAAATACACGGGGGGAACTATGGTTGAGTATAGTGACAATTTTCGTGCGCTCATTGATGCTCACTCTTCTGCTTGGGGGTCATTTTGTGAGTTTCAACTGGCAGCTCTGCTTATTAGAGGTCTCCCTAGTAGCATGAAGGGTGTGTCTGTTCAATTAAAGAGTCATGATAAAACTAGCTGGTCATTTCAGTAAGCGTATAATCTTATATTAGAGGAAGAGACTAATACTAAATTACTTGAAGGAGAAGGTAAGGTTGAAGCCTTTGCAGCATACTTTGACAAAAGAAATCATGTTAATCAGAACAAGAGTCAATTTAACCAAGATCAAAATCAGTTTAATCAGAGGCAAAATAGGCCATCTTCTACCACTTGCTTTTATTGTTATGAGAAGGGTCATGGATACAGGTACTGTCCTTAGCTTAAAAAGGCTAATGAGACAGGTTTATACTGGCCAGGTTGGCAACAGAGCTAGTATCAAAAAGGTTTTTGAGGAAATCCTTACCGTGGAAATGCTCTTTTTTCAGCTTCTGCAATTGATACAGATGAGTAGCTCAGCTTTTATGCGCAAGAGGAGGCGGATTTTTTTGCTATGGCGGCTGCCATAGAGGGTCAGAGGATGCAGGATGGATCATGGACAGTGGAGCGTCTGCCGACATGTGTTGGAACAAGGCGGCTTTTACGAATCTGCAGCAAACATATCCAAAGAGTATCTACTATGCTTGCAGCATGAGTGTTCAAACCTCAGCTCAAGGTGATGTATCATTGATGGTAGATGTGGGGGTAAAGTCGGTAGAGAGAACCCTTCACAATATTTTGTATGTTCAAGATTTTAAGAAAAATCTTTTTTTTACATCATTAGTGGAGAGCAAAGGCTTTGAAGTTGTTCTAAAAGGAGGGAGACAGGTTGTTAGCAAGAAAAGGAAAGTTGCAGTTACAGGAACTAGAGATGCTAGCAAAATGTACCAGATGGACATGGCTAAATTTAAGGAAAATGATGTACTCTACTCCAGTGTCGAATCTGATAATGAGTTGTGGCATAAGAGATTAGGACTCATGAATTATGATAATCTATAGAAAATGGTGAGTTTGGGAAAATTTGATGGAGTTTCTCTCACATCTCATCCTATAAAATCATGTGATGATTGTTCAATAGGCAAGATCCAACTAATACACATTGATGTTCTCGGTCCTTCACAAGTGGCTTCGGCTGGAGGCGTCCACTATATGGTCACATTCACAGATGACTTCTTGAGGTACACCAAAGTTTACTTCATGCAACATAAGAGTGGAGTGTTTACTCACTTCAAACACTACAAAGCGTGAGCGGAGAATTTCTCCTTCAGGAAGGTATCAATAACAATCTTAATGTTCGATACACACCGGAATAAAATGGTGTTTTTTAAAGATTAAATAAGACAATGACAAAGAGTGCTCGGTCCATGCTTGCAGATAAAAGGCTGGATTTGAAATTCTATGCTGAAGCACTTAACTTTGCTGTTTATATTATAAATAGAATGCTTCTAGGTCTATTAGCACTACACCTTATGAGCTTTAGACAAGGGAAAAACCTGATGTTAGTCACTTAAAGATCTTTGGTAACAAGTGTTTTATTTTAGATACTTCACAAGATAGATGGAAAATGAAGCCTAAAGTCTTACCTCGGATTTTCATAAGGTATGATGATAATGCAAAAGGATATAGAGTTTTTTTACTTGAGAAAAAAAAACTTATTGTTTCTAGAAATATCCATCTTAAAGATGTATAAGATTGGGTTGACCTTTTTAAAGTGCCAAATCAACCGGCAAAGGAAAAGCAAGAATATGTCCTTTTTCACCATACTCAGCGAGTCTACTTTATATCGGCAAGTGGGACACCTCTTCCCTCATTTCCTCAAGTGCCTATAAAGGATACTTCACCACAAGCTACACCTCAAGTGGAAGGAGCTACTACACATTCTGTACCAGATCAAGTTACGGTTCAAACTAAACAGAGAGGTTTCTGACAATCTCAGCCTCAAAATTTCCGAGGGGAAAGAGATCTAGCAGCCGTCTGCAAGCAAGCTCTCACTTTGTTTTTTTTGCAGCTACAGAGGAGCCTCTAACGATCCAGGATACCTTCTCATCACCTGAGAGAAATCAGTGGATCGAGGCGGCAAAGGATGAAATAAAGTCCATTATTGAGGCACAGACATGGGAGTAGGTGGATTTTCTTCCGGGCATGAAAACCATCAACAGCAAATGGGTATTTAAGGTGAAGCTGAACCCGAACAACACCATCGAAAGGTACAAGGCCAGACTAATGGCCAAGTGATATATTCAGAAAGAAAGTAATGACTTTGAGGAAACCTTCTCCCCAGTTGTCAGATTTCCCACTGTCAAAATTTTGCTAAGTCTAACAGCTATAGAGAATATGGAAATACATCAAATGGATGTTAAAACTGCTTTCTTCTATGGAGAGTTAGAATAAACCATTTATATGAAACAACATGAAATGTATGTTAAAAAGGGAAAGGAAGAATTAGTGTGTAAATTGATAAAATTTTCGTATGGGCTAAAACAAGCCCCGCTTCAGTGGAATCTGAAGCTAGATGAGTTTTGACCGGGCTAGGTTTTAAGAGAATTAGCTCAGATCATATTGTATATGTTCTACAAGGAGAGGATGGAGTAATTTACATTGTTGTGTATGTGGATGATCTATTATTAATAAGTAAGTCAATGGATAAAATAAATCGCATTAAAGCGGCTTTAAGGTCTAGGTTCGAATGAAGGACCTCAATGAGTCCAAATACATCTTAGGAATACAAGTAAAAAGAGACAGAAACAAGAGGCTGACTCTGATGACTTAGAAAGAAGCAATAGGTAACATGATAGAAAGATTTGAAATAAAAGATGTAAAAGGATCCGTAACTCGTATGGAATTCAGGCAAAAATTGGAAGGAATTGATACAGATTCAAGCATAATGGTTGGTGGGAGTCTACAGACGAGGAGGAAGAGTTTATGGCTTCAAAGCCATATAGATAGGTAGTCAATTTTTTTTTATATTTTATGAATTGTACGAGACCCAACATTGCAGCAGCTGTGGGAGTCTTGAGTAGAAGTTTGCGGAATCCTAAAAGGGCAGATTGGGAAGCAGCGAAAAGGGTGTTGAGATATCTTGCAGGAACTCGAAATCTCAAGCTTGTCCTCGGAGGAGGAGAGGTTAAAATACAGACGTGGAGCGATGCCAGCTATGGGGAAATGTCAAGCCGGAAATCTAAAACTGGTTTTGTACTTAAGATTGGAGATGGAACTTGCTGCTTGAGTAGCAAATTACAAAAGGTTAAAACTCAATCCACAATGGAGTCTAAATATATGGCAGCAGCTTTGGCCCTCAAGGAGCTCTTATGGGTCAAGTCTATTCTACAAGAACTTGGGTACATGTAAACAGGTTCTCAGCCTATCTGGTGTGAGAACCAGGCGGCCATTGCCATTTCCTCTAACCCCAACCATCATTTCAAAAGCAAACATATAGATGTTAGACTTCACTTTGTTAGGGAAAAAGTACTTGCAAAAGTCATTAAGTTATGTTATTTACCAGATGAAAAGATGGTGGCGGACATGTTAACAAAAGCCCTTCTTGCTCCTAAGTTGTAGTTTTGCAGAGAAGCTATTGACTAAGTGAGTAACTGAGTCTAAAGATTGACGGGAGTGTTGAAATGTGAGATCTTTAGTTCAGGAAATAGAGTAGACCAAAAAGACTTAGAATATTTTCTAAGTAGTAATACTTACCTTTATTAGTGTTAAAGTAGAAAAAGTACATTAGAGTGTTTTGACCTCTGCAAGTTTTATAGAGTGGCGACGACACGCGTCACGGAGCAGACATTTGGAATCGCCGGATCAGACAGACGGAATCTGATCCGGATACCACGGAAAATATATGGTACGGAGATTTTTGGAGACATACGGGTATCTTGGAGTAATATGGTACGGAACATTTCTATGATCGTTAAATTGAAACGTCTGGGTATTTTGGAAATGATTTGTACGATACGATGTATGATCATTGATTTTGAGAGGCGTTAACGGACCCGATTCACGTGGGACCACAAGTGAGGAGGCGTGATTCACGCGGGACCACAAGTGACAAAGCACTCAGATGTTTCGTACTACACTACGATAGTCTGCTGGATTTTAGCGACTATGGTGACTAAGCATCTGGAACATTTTTGTACGGTTCGACATCTAAAAATATTTGAAAAACAGTATTTTGTAGTTTAGTGTATTTCAAAGTAGTGTTTCATTAATTTGTTTATTAGATAATAATAATTAGTTTTTGAAGGTACTCTAAGTACAGTAATGTACAGGCTGGATACTTTGTCGTTAGTCAGGATAGTTTCCGTAGTACGGTCACCCGAATTAGTATGACCAGTAGATACTCACTGTGAGTATAAATTTTGGGACTTAGTAAATTTTATATCATACAGTTTGGGGAATATTATTTTCTAAGGATAGTTTTTGGGAAACTTCGAGACATCATATCTTATGGTTTACTTTGTAAATTTGGCTACAATTTTGGAAAACGTCAGTTTACTGTTTTTTGTATCATTGTTGCAAATTTGAAGCATTTTGGATCTCTGAGTCATATTTTGTGTCAGTTCAAAGCTGGCTGTTGAGTAGGTACTTTGATAGTTTCTGCTGTTTTTAATGTCTACTTCCACTACTACTGCTGGTTCTCCGCCTGCAACGTTGGTTGTAGAACAACACCTATCGTGAGGCCGTTGGAAATTTGATGTATTTAAGTATGGCCATGTGACCGGATATTTTAGCCGCAGTATTTGTCGTGAGCCGTTTTTCTCATGCTCTTGAGAAGATTCATTGGGAGGCCGTGAAAAGAATCTTTCGTTACCTTGCAGGTATAACTAAGATTGGATTAATGTTTCAATTTTGACATGAGTCTTTAGATTGTGTGAGATATTGCGATGCAGACTGGGCGGAAACTTTGATACACAAAAGTCACTGTCCGGTTATGCATTTATTTTTAGCGGCGGGGCAATTTCTTGGATTTCACTTCTTCAACCGACTGTCGCATTGAGTTCAATCGAAAGAGAGTATATGGCCGCGTGTCATACATCTAAGGCGTCAATTTGGATCAAAAAAATTCTTGGGAAATTGAATTTTCTATTAGCTCGATGAAAATCTTTTTTGAAAGAGTGAGTTTGATGGCGTTGGTCAAGAATCATGTCTTTCACAAAAAGACAAAAAATATCAAGATTCAGTGGTATTTCGTACACAATTTGGTCACTGGGAAAGAGATTGAATTTTTATACGTTTTGATGTTGGAGGATGCCGCGAATATGTTGCGGCTCATGAATTACTTTTGAGAGGAAGACCTTAATTATGCTTGGTGTATTGATTACAGTTTTGAGAGGGGGGTTGTTAGAATCAAAATTGTAATCAATCGTCGCGGTCTGTCACGCGACCGAGTAGTTTGTCTTTTTGTTACACGTGTGGTCATGGTGTTTTCCTATTATGTCTCATAGTTATTTCGCTGATACCTGGTCTTGCGTAGATTCGGTTTCGCGACGACCATGTATAGATATTGCTTGGTGTGTTAAGTTTTGTCGTTTTTTGTTTTTGAGTGTACTTTCGATAGTACATTAGTACCACGTAGTTTTGTGTTGATTTGTTTGTTTTGGTGGGATTTTTGTACGCAATATAATTTGGTATTGGTTTATAGTTTGAAGTAGTGATGTGACATTTGGTGTATACTATATAATGTATATAGTGCTGGTTAGTGGGAGGAAAAAACACACTTATTATGGGGGAAAATGTCCATGGAATATATTGGCTTTTATGGACTGTCCTCTCTCGTGTGATTTTTTTTTTTGGATGTTGCGCTACTATCTTACACTTTGATTTGTTGTAGTTCCTATCATAATACCCCGGATTTTACAAGAGTCTAACACTTTGGCCGGCTTAGTTTTCCCTGGTATTTTACATGTCATACCCTAGATGTCATATAAATCTAACCCATTGGTTGCTCAATTTTCCTTAGTATGGGAGTTATCATGCCGCATTGCGTCAACCACAATTAACTTCATGTAAAAATTGTTTTAAGACAAACGCCACGCTAATTTTAACTTTGCTATGTTTCGGTGGTGATACGTCTGTACAAATATTCGTTAGGCGTCCGAAAACCCACGGACGGATTGGAGTCCGTACGCATATTCGACCGGCGTCGGGAATCTTGAGAACCAATTTGGGTTGCCGTCCGGACGATTGGTGATCCAAAATGTCAACGGCAAAGTTTACAAGGACTACGGTTGACTCGAACGCGAACCCACGGCTACAAAGGTTCTAGAAAAAATGATGATCTAGATTCAGACTGCACACGAGGACGCCGATCGGTTCATGTAATTCATGAACCCTTGGAGCTTTGACGCATTCACATGTAGGAAGGGTTTCATATGTAGTTTGTAGATTTTGTAACCCAAGGCACGAGATTTGGGTCTCCTATTGGCCAAAATCCAAACTAGACAACGATAGCTGTATATATCTCTTGTATACAAGTGAAGCTAGGTGCTCAACTGTAGGTTGGATACTTAGTCAACTTTAGACGTATTTTGTGCTCACAGTTTTAAAGGCACATGAAATCTATTTGGAAGATTTGACCTTTGTTTTCATCACTTTCCTAAGAAATTGGCAATATAGTTTCTGTGGCTATTTTCTTGCCATTAAGTGTTATGTCGCCTAGCACTTACTTACCCTTTTTTCTGAATCCGCCTTGCACTTTAATCTACATGGCTCAAGCCTAAGCCTGACCGATTTACCTTCACTTTCCCTCATGTCCTATCATGTGGACTGCTGCTATAGCTGTCCTTTTCAAGCTAATGTTTAACCTTGGCTTGCGATTAGGCAATTAAGGTTTGCTTTTGTGGTTTGTGTGGTGATTGTGAGGTTAGGGTTCACTTTCCTTTTTTTTTGTGTGGTTTTAAATTTGGTTATCTCAGATTTGCTTGTGATTTGCTGGATTTTCAGTTTATGTGCTTTGACATTTAGGTTTGATCTAAGGAACATAAACTGACCAAGGAGCCTAGTGGCTATTTTTTGACTTACTATTTCTGTGCTCTTGAAATTGTTAGTTTGTTCTATTTTCTCAAATTTGACATTGTGAGTTTCGCTCTATTTTCTGCAATTTAAAATTGTCAGATTTTCTCCATTTTCTGCGATTTTAAATTGGCACTTTTTCTTTGTGATAATAAAATTTAATTATAGTTCCTTCAATTGGGACTTGTTTGCCAAGTGGTATATATTTTTGCCAAGTTGTAATTGTTTGTTTTGAAAAAGAAAAATATATATATATATGTATATATATCACTAGCTTTGCATCTTAACTTACGGTATGCTTGGAAGCAGATAACATTTATTGCTTGGTAGTTGACAATATTGTCTCTTTGGCCAATTTTCGGCCAAGAATATGCTACACTAAATTAAGTATTTGGTTTTGTCTTGTTCAAGCTCTCTTTGTTGATCGGAGGCATTGACTGTTCCCATTGTGACATACCTCACCAACAAGTGGAGCTGGTGGAGCTAATAAGCTTTGGGAGATCTCCAAAACTTTGGTTGTAGGGAACAACCGCAGTTTACTCTTTACATTGACCTCTTGCACTTGTGTTGCCACGAGTGTCTTTTTCTTTCCACCTGAAATTTGGCTTTGAGACCCTCTTTGTTTCGCATGCAATCAGCCATGTAGTGTCTGGGCTTCTTACAAAAATGACACAATCCCTTTCGAGGACCCCTTGCCAATCCCTCCCATTGATTACCACGATCTCCTCCTTCAAAATTCTTGTAAGGTTTATTAGAGTCCATGTTCCTCCTCAAAAGTTTGGCAGCCAATGCCTAAGAAATCTTCCTTCTTTTCCGACTCTCCATGAGAATTTCACGAACAAGGTTCATCCCTAATACCGAGTTCCAAATCCGCTTGTGATCACGCAGCTCTTGTCCTCAATTCAATATGTTTTTCTACTCATCTGGTAATTTTATGAACATAGTTCGTTTTTTCTTTTTCGTCAATTGTCTTTCGACACTCTCAAATTCTATAAAGAGTTTCGCATAGACATTACATAAATCCAACAGTTTTCCCCCTTTGCAAGTATAAGAATTAATCCTTTTATTTTCAAGATGTTGCACTTAGATTGTACTGCTTTTGTATACATTAACAAGTGCTTCCCAGATTTTTGGCGTCTTAATTACCCTTAGATGGGGAGTAGCTACTCCTTGAGTGAGATGCATGAGGATGAGATGTTTGGCTACTTCGTTGTTGTAGTCTGAGATGTCTAAATCATTTGCCTACGCCTATGTTTTGATTGTAGAAATTAATGGTACATTTTTTAGTATTTTCTAGGTCAAAATAGAAATATAGAAAGAAGCCGAGGCAGTCTACCTCTAACTTCTCTCTCCAACTCTCAAACTTGTCGCAGTCACTGAGAAATTGGAGAGGGAGCTAGAGCCATGGCTACCTAGGCTATTTAAAGGTTTACGGGAAATTTATATTAGTTAGGGTTTATTTATTTAAAAAGAATGTGCCGGCGACAGGAATTGATCCTTGTACCTACCGGCCGGCAGACTGGAAGTAGCCGGTAGCCTTAACCGTTAACTCTATGATTAACATTACGTATTATGTAGTTTGATAATTATTTAAACATGTAAACGTAGGAATAATCATTTAACTGTTATTGTTTACGCGATACATAGATCCGGTAATGTATATGTACGGAATACGGTACGGGCAAGAAATCAATACCGCGCATTTATTTCTTAAGTGAAACGAATACCGCGCATGTATTTATTACGGCTACGATTAAATTCGAATCTAATCGGACGGCCGGAATTAGCACCGAGTTCGCGGAAGAATATTTTGGCGGTTTGTGGCCATCGCCACATCGGATGAAGCGTGGCGAAATTTTCATTGGATCGTGGAATCTCCGGAGATTATGGCACCGAATCCGGATATGACATGTGTCGACATTTAGGCCATGTCGTACAATGTCCGTACATAAAGTACACCGACAGCTGTACTTTTGCGTACGGAACTGTATTCTAATTGGTTCCGTACATCAGTAGATAGAGTCTGTGAGAGAGATAGGACTTAGAAAAATTAGGAGATAGGACCCTCTCTCCCAGAGAGCTTCTGTAGAAAAGGTCAACTTTGACCCTCCAAAACTTACTGCTAAGGGGAGCAAATTCAGAGATTCATTTTGCTATCGACTCAGGGGAGTCTTACCTTCAGAAGGGTAAAGGTGGTCAGAGTTTTTGTCTACCAGGGTGGTAGTTATTTTTGCTGAAACACAAAGGGGTCAGGATTATCCTAGAGGCTTCTTGGAAGCTGTCCACTCTGATGACTTATGGGGGTCTCAGAGTTTCAAGTTATGGGCCCACCCTCTAGGGTACCAATCTTTAATGGAACTGGCTTCAAATACTGGGAATGTATGATGATAGGAGCTCTATGCGAAAAAAGGTTTTGGGGGATAGTGAGTGGACGGTTGGGGCGTGTATCAAATATTGGAATTCCTCTAGGGTTTAGAGGAACTAGATTCACCAAGAAAGAGGATCCACCTTCAACGGAGGAAACAAAAGAAGGAGAGGTGGTGGACAAAGGAAAGGAGAAGGAGACGACCACACCATTAGCAACTGGTTCGGCATTCATGTCACCTATTCCGAGGAACGAGGAGAATGATACTGAAACTTGGGACTTCAACAATATGGCGGCAAAGCACTTCATCCTACGCCATTTCACTAAAGGACTTGCATGTCCTCAATTGCAGGTAGAAAGGGCATCCGATCTTTGGATGGCTCTCATAGAGATGTACCGAAGTGGTACGATTCAGCAACAAAAGTTGGCTGATCAGAAAGTTAAGGAGTATGTATACAAAGGGGGAAATATGTTGGATTTTTGCAATGAGCTTGCTACACTCTTCATGGAGCTAGAGAGTGCGGGAAAATATTTTAGTGAAAAAGAAAAGGTTAACTGTTTACTAATGAAGTTACCTAATGAGTTCGAGAACATAGTCAACCGTGTCCAGGACTTGCCGGACTCAAGGTGGATATGGAACTCATTGGTAGGGATGATTCTCGTTCGAGAGAATACAATTGAGATCCGAAGGGGAGGAAAGAGTGGCCAAGCCTTGGCAACAGCGATTGATTGGAGGAACAAGGATTCCCAAAAACCGGTAGGAAACTATGGGGGTAGGGAGCAGAAAAAACAGGCTGACGAGTTCGAACCAAGGGCTCCCAAAGGTTTATGTCATTTTGTAAGAAATCGGGGCACTATATGGCAGAGTGTAGTAAGCTAATCGAGCTTCGGTTAAAGGAGGGGCAGATCGGTGGTACCCCGAGAGGAAAGAAAAAGGCCCTTGTCACACAGGTACTTGAGGCAGAATCCGAGGACGAGGATGATGAGCTCCTTTTGGATGAGTTGGAGGCGAAAAATGAGGTCGAAATTCCACAAAGGCAAAAATGTGCTTACGGTGGATTGAAAGGTGAAGCATGCTGGATTATAGATTGAGGTGCCTCCATGCACATGTGTAATGATAGGCACCTGTTCACTAAGATAAGAAAGATTCCCACGGTAGAGATAGAGTATGGGGATAGGAGGATAGTCACCACTACTCTTGTAGGATCGGTAGATCTGAAAGTGTTAGTAGAAGGAAAGACATCCATATTAACATTCTCCGATGTATTGTTTATTTCGGAGCTGAACAAAAATATTATCTCTACATCAGTATTAGATGATAAGGGTTTTTTCACTAGCTAAGGGAAGGATTTTTTACTGCAAGTTTTGAAGAGGATGTCTATTTCATTGCTAAGAAAGGTAGCCATGGGATGTTTAGGCTGATTTTAAGTAATGAAACGAAGAAACTTTATTATGCTGGTGTTCATGATATTATGATGTGGCATAAGAGGCTTGGGCATGTGAATCTAGATAAGTTAAGAGAGATGAAAAAGATGGGAGTGGTGGAAGGGATTAAGTTCAGTGAGAATGATAATATAAGTGATTGTAGTGGATGTGCTCAAGGTAAAACACACATATAACCCTTTCCTAAATCAGCCACCTATAAGGGAGAAAAAATTCTAGATCTATTACACACAGATATTTGGGGACCGGCTAAAGTGCCTTCACCAGGGGGGAAGAGATTTATAATAACTATAACTCATGATTGGTCTCGGTATTCCCGGGTGTATTTTTTGAAAAGCAAGTCAGAAGCTTAGGATTGCTTTAGACAATATAAAGCGTGGAGCGAAAAACTCCATGAAACTCCAATCAAGAGAGTAAGGTGTGACAATGGTGGAGAGTATACTTCTAACCAGTTTGAGGATTTTCAGAGAGAAGATGGGATCCAACACCAAAAGACAGTTCCAGAAAATCCGGAACAGAATGGGGTAGCTGAAAGATTAAATAGAACACTAAGTGATAGTGCTAGAAGTATGTTGTCAGATAAAAAGATAGGAAAAAGGTTTTGGGCAGAAGCAATGAATTGTGCTAATTACCTCAAAAATAACGTTCTTACTTCAGCTATAAAAGATCAAACACCTTATGAGAGATGGACAGGCCGGAAACCAGACATATCTCACTTAAAGGTTTTCGGCAGTCAAGTATTCAGTCTAGATTCTGATCGGTCCAATTGGAAGCTAGATCCTAAAGGAAAACCGGGATTCTTATTAGAATATGATGAGGATGTTAAAGGATATAGAGTTTATGATCTAAAAATGGAAGATATAATCTTAGTAAAGCATGTAGTAGTTATGGATGAAGGAAAGTCTGTGGATCCCTTCAAATATACAAAGTCAGTGAAATCAGATTTGAGTCAGAAAATTCCGATGACTTTGAGCTTCCTAACTATCCAAGTTTTAGAGAAGATGACATTCTTGCAGGTACAAATCAGACCGAAAAG
This sequence comes from Zygnema cylindricum, assembly GCA_037447655.1. Classification (NCBI taxonomy): domain Eukaryota; kingdom Viridiplantae; phylum Streptophyta; class Zygnematophyceae; order Zygnematales; family Zygnemataceae; genus Zygnema; species Zygnema cylindricum. The sequence continues at coordinate 51,843 of JBBHKE010003144.1, read as the reverse complement.
GACTCGGCTGTGGAAACTCCAGTGACAACTCTACCCGAAGCGGAAGACGTGGTGGAAATTGATTCGGAATCAAGGGATAGAGGAGAAGCCGAGTTTGTTCGAAAGAATCCACGAGAACCATCTATTCCGGCCTCAGATTTTGAGGGGGGGGAGGAGAAGTAGCAAAAGACTGCAAGAAAAGCAGGTTAATAACAAGGTAACTAAACTATCTCATCAAGATGAACCTCAAACTTATCGAGAGGCGATGACTTGTCCAGAAAGAAACCGGTGGAAGACAGCCATCAATGAGGAGATGGCTTCAATCATGGGAGCCGATACTTGGGAGCTAGTGGATTGTCCACCTATCCGAAAACCAATCGGTTGTAAGTGGGTTTTCAAATTAGAACTCAATCTAGATAACACAATCGAACGCTACAAGGCCAGATTAGTGGCAAAGGGATTTACACGAAAAGAGGGAATTGACTACGAGGAAACCTTTGCCCGGGTCGTCAGTTTTCCCTTCGGCCGCATACTTCTAACTCTGGCAGCAGCAGAAGACATGGAGGTGCACCAGATGGACATCAAGACAACCTTTTTGCATGGAGAATTGGAAGAGGAGATCTTCATGCGACAACCCGAAGGTTTTGTGGAGGGAGGAGAGGAGAGTAAGGTATGTCGGCTGATTAAATCTCTTTATGGTTTGATACAGGCGCCTCGACAATGGAATAAGAAGCTTGATGAGTTTCTTACCGGTCTGGGATATATTCGGATCAGCTCATATCACTCAATCTATGTTTTCAAGATGAGGAAAATTTTATACTTATTGAAATTTATGTTGATGATTTGCTTGTTTTTTGTAAATCAATGGAAAAAATTAATAAACTGAAAAACCGATCTTAAGGGGAGATTTGAAATGAAGGATATGGGAGAAGCAAAATATATTTTGGGAATTCAAGTAGAGAGAGACCGAAAAAGAAAAATTATAAGACTGACTCAAAAGGAAGCAATAGGGAACATGCTTGAAAAATTTCAAATGGATAAAGCTAATAGTTGTACAACTCCAATGGAGTTGAAGAAGGGAAGTAAGGGGAGTGAGGAAGAAAGAGTCATAGTCTTATACTAGAAATTATCTCCTGAATAACAGAAGGTCATGCAGACTATTCCTTACAGGCAAGTAGTGGGAAGTCTAATCTATTTTATGAATTGTACCCGGCCGGATTTAGCTGCACCTGTAGGAGTGCTGAGTAGAAGTCTAAATGCTCCCACTAAGAAGGATTGGGAGTCAGCTAAGAGAGTCCTTAGATATTTGGTAGGAACTAGGGATCTATGGTTGCATTTGGGTGGGGAGAATACTGACATCACTACTTAGAGTGATGCCAGTTATGGTGATGCTCCGATGAGGAGATGCACTTCTGGATATGTATTATATGTGGGTGATGGGGCTTGCTGTTGGAGTAGCAAACAGCAAAAGGTTATTGCTCAATCCACCATGGAGGCTGAGTATATGGCCTCTTGCTCTGCTGTAAAAGAATTGATGTGGGTCAAGTCTTTGCTTGGTGAGCTTGGTCACCTTAAGAGTGGTGTGCAAAAAATATTTTGTGATAATCAGGCAGCAATCGCTATTTCTGCCAATCCTAAACATCATTTTAAAGCCAAACACATGGACATCAGACTCAGCTTTGTTAGAGAGAAAGTAGAAAACAAAATAATCAGTTTAGAGTACAGACCAGATAGTGAGATGGTATCAGATATGATGACCAAACCTGTGCCTTCCCCTAAGCTAATTTTCTGTAGGGAGAAGTGCGGTCTGAAATTAAAGATTGACTAGAAAATAAGGGGAGTGTAGAAATTAATGGTACATTTTTTAGTATTTTCTAGGTCTAAATAGAAATATAGAAAGAAGCCAATGACCAAACCTGTGCCTTCCCCTAAGCTAATTTTCTGTAGGGAGAAGTGCGGTCTGAAATTAAAGATTGACTAGAAAATAAGGGGAGTGTAGAAATTAATGGTACATTTTTTAGTATTTTCTAGGTCTAAATAGAAATATAGAAAGAAGCCGAGGCAGTCTACCTCTAACTTCTCTCTCCAACTCTCAAACTTGTCGCAGTCACTGAGAAATTGGAGAGGGAGCTAGAGCCATGGCTACCTATGCTATTTAAAGGTTTACGGGAAATTTATATTAGTTAGGGTTTATTTATTTAAAAAGAATGTGCCGGCGACAGGAATTGATCCTTGTACCTACCGGCCGGCAGATTGGAAGTAGCCGGTAGCCTTAGCAGTTAACTCTATGATTAACATTACGTATTATGTAGTTTGATAATTATTTAAACATGTAAACGTAGGAATAATCATTTAACTGTTATTGTTTACGGGATACATAGATCCGGTAATGTATATGTACGGAATACGGTACGGGCAAGAAATCAATACCGCGCATTTATTTTTTAAGTGAAACGAATACCGCGCATGTATTTATTACGGCTACGATTAAATTCGAATCTAATCGGACGGCCGGAATTAGCGCCGAGATCGCGGAAGAATATTTCGGCGGTATGTGGCCATCGCCACATCGGATGACGCGTGGCGAAATTTCATTGGATCGTGGAATCTCCGGAGATTATGGCACCGAATCCGGATATGACATGTGTCGACATTTAGGCCATGTCGTACAATGTCCGTACATAAAGTACACCGACAGCTGTACTTTTGCGTACGGAACTGTATTCTAATTGGTTCCGTACATCAGTAGATAGAGTCTGTGAGAGAGATAGGACTTAGAAAAATTAGGAGATAGGACCCTCTCTCCCAGAGAGCTTCTGTACAAAAGGTCAACTTTGACCCTCCATAACTTACTGCTCAGGGGAGCAAATTCAGAGATTCTTTTTGCTATCGACTCAGGGAAGTCTTGCCTTCACAAGGGTGCATGTGGTCAGTGTTTTTGTCTGCCAAGGTGGCAGTTATTTTTGCTGAAACACAAAGGGGTCAGGATTATCCTAGAGGCTTCTTGGAAGCTGTACACTTTGAGGACTTATGGAGGTCTCAGAGTTTCATTGATTGCCCCTTTAGCTGCAAAGGATGTAGCAACCGAAGGAAGAGTCTCCTTTCTTTTCTCTTTCCCTTTGTCAATGCTAGTGCTCTCTCCATCATCCTCCCTTTTCTCTTCCTTTTGTTGAGATTCTCCAAAGAATTTGACTCCACCGCAGCAAGGTGGAACTCTAAGTGTTGCTGATGCCCTCCTCAACCGACCACTCACTATCCCCTATAAGTGCTTCTCATAAAGCGTACCCTTGATCATGGTTTTCCAATAGATTTACGCCTGACTTAAAATGTGTGAGAACTAAAGTAAATTTTGCCTCATCTTGAGACTTTCAATGTACTCTATTTCGGTGTTATTATCTTTTAGACCCATTTCCATGCCATGCCATTTTATCTTCAAACTTCTAGTGAAATCGACTCGCGAGTATTTTATGTTTAAAGTAACATTTAATTGACAAATAGAAAAACATTATCGTACGCGTCACATGTTCCTAAAATCTTTTGCATGAGAGAGAGTACACCCTAATTTTTTTCCTGCTCGTCACGATCATGTGCATACAAAAATGACAAGCATTAACTGAAAATAATTTGCAAGGGTCTCGGACCTCATTTTTTATTCATGGGTCATTTGCAAAAATTTATGTTTTCCTCGTCTTTCAACCTCGTTCTCACCCGACCGCTCCTCTCTTTTCCTACTTTGAATGAAATACAACAATAATGGTATTAAATGGAAGATGTTATTTTCTTTTATTTTAATAGCGTTGGTCGTAGTGTGGTGGCATATCGAGTAATTAAAATAGAAGAAAGAAATCAGAAAGTCATGGCCAAAATTTTTGGTACTATTGATGTCACAAGTGAGCATGACTTTGCAGTGTCACAAAAACCTAAACATCTATGATGTCACAAAAAAATAGACGTCTACAATTGTCATTGTTTTTGTAGACATCGCAAATTATAGTAATTTTTGTAGTCGTCTTCAATCATCACAAGTACCCATGTTTAAAACCGTCACATGTTAAAGTTAATATTTTAGTTTTAGGACATAGGAACACTCTGGAAAGTACACTACTACTGAGAATCTTCGCTAAAATCCAAATTTTTATTACAAAGTTTTGATTACATTAGCACACCACGTAAATCATTTTCGTCTATCCGTGTAACTATTCCATTCAGATCTTGTGGTTAAATAACATTTGGTTTTTTTCGGTTTCATCCATAGTTTGTTCAAAACGCATTTTACACATGATTCAAACGTGCGTACAATACATAGAAATCGGAGAGGTCGATTTGGAAAAATTGTAAAAATGACTTTATGTTTGTACAATTCCGTACATGTAAAATCTATGAATTGAACATACAACGCAGTTTGTACATTTTCCTTCAATGAGCATTAGACAAATTTAATTACTTAAACAATTATCACACCTAATGTGTGTATTGGAAAATCTATATCAACGAGTAACAGACGACGCTCTTTGAGGGTATTGTGAGAATTTGTAGGATTAGGTTCAAATCCTAGATAACGCTTCCTTTGTCAAAATAATATTGCCTGTCTCTCTCAGACTATCTGGCATGCAGCCATGGCCTTCTCTCTCTACCTCATCGAGAGCATGCAACTACAAAAAAACAAAGTACAGGCCATATGCATATGACATTTTTCATCATTTTACATTGCACGACGTAACATGTTAATAATAAAAAAAAAACAATCACATTAAACTAAAAAAAAATATACATATATGTCATATATCTATTTTTACTCTTAATCTTCTTCCCCTATATCGAAGTCCATCACGTCTTCATTTCAATCCTCTTCCCCAACCTCCCTTTCCTCTTTTTCACATTTTGTCATATTCTCTTCATAGTTGACATCCCTAGGTTTTTTTAACAGTCTGAGATTAGTGAAGACCCATACATGATCATTAGCCCATTTTGTCGTTAACCTATTTGTTCTTTTAGAGTAAAGATGGTCATCTGTTGACCAATTCCACTCATAAGAGCTGGCAGCTGAGTGTTGTGCAAGTATTTATACTGATACCATCTGCAACTTAGGGGTGGGCACACCCAAACACTTACCACCATTTCCCCGATGGCATCTTCCTAGCACAAGATATATTTACTTCCCTACGAAAAACTCCCTCAAAACCTCTATTTTTTGAAAACAATATGCGGGGATCTTTTTGCTCCATCACATTTGGAAGGATCTTCTCCAACATTGTTTGAAAACCTTCCATAACTATCGCGCTTGCATGTAGCCGATATACATGATTTTGATACTCTGGATCGAGAACAAAGTCGACCGCATCTATGGGGCTATGCGCCATCTTTCACCTCGCCATCCAAGATGTCTTCAAGTCTTCCAAATCCTAAATGCCCTCATGAACATTATCGCCTCAGGTCAAGCTAAATTATCCAAAACTATCAAATGGCGTAAAAACCTTGGTAAACCTTTCACACATTCGGGCAACCTTTGTCGCAATCCTTCACCAACCGCACCACATGATCTGAAATTGACATTGCTTTTGTCACTCTAACGGAAAACTTATAGCTCAAAATGTGGCATGTAATATTAGCCCCCCGCTGTCATGTACATACGCTTTCCTACCCATTCCTTGAATTTGTCATCAAACTTCAACCGCTCTAGACTCTCTTTCAATTCTAATAACTTTCTACAGCAAAATAAAATATGTAGCAAACCTAGTCTGTCTAGGTTTTAGAAGCCAAAGTTGAGATTTTTTTTTGAATTTAGCTACATTTATGCTATGATTAGTGATGAATTTTAAAATTTGTTTTGCCTCTCGGATAGGTTTCGAGATAAATGTCAACCTACTCCAATCTTCCAATATCAAGTCCAAAATATGTTAGCGCATGGCGTCCACGTGATAGTAGGGTGCTTTGCCACAAGCAACGAGGTTGCAGCCTTGTTCACTAGGGCATAATCAATAACTAACTGCACCATATTCTCCACCCCTACCGCAAGTATTCCCTTTTCCAACACCACTCAAATGAAGTCGGCTTCCTTTGTTGGTCCACAAGTATACCATGCCTTTAGCAACATTTCACTATTTGGGGTGACAACTAGAATATTTGTAAGAGGACTAGCATCCATTGCTGTCCACCCTTCATCTATGATTGTGGAACCGGTGACATCAATGATACCACATAACATGACAAATCATTCTTCACATTTGCCTTGGTCTCTAATTGGAGAGGATTTATCATTGCACTACGGATTGGTAACTTGTACGTCACACCTGTATCACCAATCTTCATCACTGCTGCAGCCTTAAAATATGGGTCATCTAAAAGTCTGAACAACAATCCCTTGGCGTAGAAAGTCGTGGCCCAGGCTAAATCTACCTCCATCTTCTATTGCATGATAAATGCACTTTGTATTCTATCTGAACAACTCTTGCTTTCGTCCCTGGAATTGATGAAAAACTGCATTTGAGTTCAAGCAAGTCGCGGATTACACTTGAAACTGTGAGACCTTCATAAATCCTCAGATTGTGTTTCAGCAAGAACAACCGCCACCTTGGCAAACAAAAACACTGACCACTTTCACCCCTGTGAAGGCAAGACTCCCTTGAGTTGAGAGCAAAAAGAATCTCTAAATTTGCACCCCTAAGCAATACGTTAGGGAGGGTCAAAGTTTGCCTTTTGTAGAGAAGCTCTTTGGGAGAGAGGGTCCTATCTACCAATTTCTTTCTAAATCCTATCTCTCTCACAGACTCTATCTGTTGACCTACGGAGCAAATCATATTACACTTCCATACGCAAAAGTATAGTTGTTGGTGTACTTTCTGTACGGATATTGTACGACATGGCCTAAAAGTCGACACATGTCATATCCGGATTCGGTCCTGTAATTCTCGGAGACGCCGCGATCCAAAGCAATTTCGACACATGTCATCCGATGTCGCGATGACCACAAACCAACGAGATTCTCTTCCGCGATCTCGGCTTTCTTCGCGGTCGTCCGATTGAATGCAGATTTCAATCAGACAGTCATAAATACTTGCGCGGTATTTGTTTCGTTTAAAGAAACAAATGCGCGGTACTTCTTTCTTATTCGTACCGTAATTTGTGCTTCTACATAACAGACTTTATGTATCTTGTAAGCACTTTTCGTTAAATGAAATATCCTACGTGGTAATGTTTAAATTAATATCAAACCACATAGCATGTATCATTAGCTCTAGACCTAACAGATAAAGCTATCGTCTACCAACTGCCTGACGTCTGGCAAGTACCAGGATCAAATACTGGCTGCATCACTTATCCTTTTAGTAAATAAACAACCATTCAATAAATCAACTAATCTATTTCCCGTAAACCTCTAGATAGCCTAGGTAACCATGGCTCTAGCTTCCTCTCCAACTTCTTAGTGACTGCGACAAGTGTGGGAGTTGGAGAGAGAAGTTAGAGATAGACTGCCTCGGCTTCTTTATGTATTTCTATTTAGACGTAGAAAATTCTTAAAAAGGACCATCAATTCCTACATTGATGTGAGTCAAATCCTTACTTGGTGAGTTCGGACATCTTAAGATTGTAATTCAAAAAATATTATGTGATAATCAAGCTGCAATTGCAATTGCTGCTAATCCTAAACATCACTTTAAAGCAAAGCACATGGATATCAGACTTAGCTTTGTTAGGGAAAAGGTGGAGAACAAAATAATAAGTCTAGAATATAGACCAGACAGTGAAATGGTGGCAAACATGATGACAAAGCCGGTGCCGAAATAGCGATTGCTGCCTGATTATCACAAAATATTTTCTGCACACCACTCTTAAGTTGACTAAGCTCACCAAGCAAAGAGTTGACCTACATCAAATCTTTTACAGCAGAGCAAGAGGCCATATACTCAGCCTCTATGGTGGACTGAGCAATAACCTTTTGCTGTTTGCTACTCCAACAGCAAGCCCCATCACCCACATATAATAAATATCCAAAAGTACATCTCCTCATCGGAGCATCACCATAACTGGCATCACTCCAAGTAGTGATGTCAGTATTCTCCCCACCGAAATGCAACCATAGATCCCTAGTTCCTATCAAATATCTAAGGACTCTCTTAGCTGCCTCCCAATCCTTCTTAGTGGGAGCATTTAGACTTCTACTCAGCACTCCTACAGGTGCAGCTAAATCCGGTCGGGTACAATTCATAAAACAGATTAGACTTCCCACTACTTGCCTGTAAGGAATAGTCTGCATGAACTTCTCTTCTTCAGGTTATAATTCCTCGTCTAAGACTATGACTCCTTCCTCACTCCCCTCACTTCCTTTCTTTAACTCCATTTGAGTTGTACAATTATTAGCTTTATCCATTTGAAATTTTTCAGGCATGTTCCGTATTGCTTCTTTTGAGTCAATCTTATAATCTTCCTTTTTCGGTCTCTTTCTACTTGAATTCCCAAAATATATTTTGCTTCCCCCATATCCTTCATTTCAAATCTCTCTTAAGATCGTTTTTCAATTTATTATATTTTTCCATTGATTTACTTAAAACAAGCAAATCATCAACATAAATTGTAATAAATAAAACACCTTAATCATCTTCAAAAACATAGATTGAGTTATCTGAGCTGATCCGGATATATCCCAGACCGGTAAGAAACTCATCAAGCTTCTTATTCCATTGTCGAGGCGCTTGTTTCAAACCATAAAGAGATTTAATTAGCCGGCATACCTTATTCTCCTCTAGTTTCTCCACAAATCCTTCGGGTTGTCGCATGAAGATCTCCTCTTCCAATTCTCCATGCAAAAAGGTTGTCTTGATGTCCATCTGGTGCACCTCCATGTCTTCTGCTGCTGCCAGAGTGAGAAGTATGCGACCGAAGGGAAAAATGACGACCGGGGCAAAGGTTTCCTCGTAGTCAATTCCCTCTTTTCGTGTTAATCCCTTTGCCACTGATCGGGCCTTGTAGCGCTCAATCGTGTTATATAGGTTCAGTTTTATTTTGAAAACCCTCTTACAACCGATTGATTTTCGGTTAGGTGGACAATCCACTAGCTCCCAAGTATCGGCTGCCATAATTGAGGATATCTCCTCATTGATGGCTGTCTTCCACTGGTTCCTTTCTGGACAAGTCATTGCCTCTCCATAAGTCTAAGGTTCATCTTGATGAGATAGTTTTGTTACCTTTTTATTAACTTGTTTTCTTGCAATCTTTTGCTACTTCTCCTTCCCCTCTCAAAATTTGTGGCTGGAGTAGATGGTTCTCGTGGGTTCTTTCGAACAATCTCGGCTTCTCCCCTGTTCCTTGATTCCGAATCAGTTTCCACCACGTCTTGAGATTCGGGTAGAGTTGTCACTGGAGTTTCCGCAGCCGAGTCCTTTTCGGTCTGATTTGTAACTGGATGAATGTCATCTTCTCTAAAACTTGGATAGTTCGGAAGCTCAAAGTCATCAGAATTTTCTGACTCAAATCTGATTTTTGCTGACTTTGTGAACTTGAAGGGATCCACAGACTTTCCTTCATCCATAACTACCAGATACTTTAGAAAGATTATATCTTTCCTTTTTAGATCATAAACTCTATATCCTTTACCATCCTCATCATATCCTTATAAGTATCTTGGTTTTCCTTAAGGATCTAGCTTCTAATTAGACCGGTCTCTATCTAGATTGAATACTTTACTACCGAAAACCTTTAAGTGAGAAATGTCTGGTTTCCGGTCTGTCCATCTCTCATAAGGTGTTTGATCTTTCATAAATGAAGTAACATCTCTAATTTTGAGGTAATTAGCACAGTTCATTGCTTTTGCCCAAAACCTTTTTCCTATCTTTTTATCTGACAACATACTTCTACCACTATCACTTAGTGTTCTATTTAACCTTTTAGCTACCCTATTCTGTTCCGGATTTTCTGGGACTGTCTTTTGGTGTTGGACTCCATCTTTCCTCAAAAAATCCTCAAACTGGTAAGAAGTATACTCTCCACCATTGTCACTCTTTACTCTCTTGATTGGAGTTTCATGCAGTTTTTTGCTCCATGCTTTAAATTGTCTAAAACAATCCTGAGCTTCTAACTTTTTTTGAAAAAATACACCCTAAAATACAGAGACCAATCATCAATGATAGTCATCATAAATCTCTTCCCCCTCGGTGAGGGCACTTTAGCCGGTCCCCAAATATCTGTGTGTACTAGATCTAGAATTTTTTCTCCCTTTTAGGTGGTTGTTTTGGGAAAGGGTAATCTGTGTGTTTTACCTTGAGTACATCCACTACAATCATTTATATTATCACTCTCACTGAACTGAATCCCTTCCACCACTCCCATCTTTTTCATCTCTCTTAACTTATCTAGATTCACATGCCTAAGCCTCTTATGCCACATCAAAATATCATGAACACCAGTGTAATAATGTTTCTTTGTTTCGTACTTAAAATCAGCCTAAACATCCCTTGGCTACCTTTTTCAGCAATGAAATAGACATCCTCCTCAAAACTAGCAGTAAAGACTCCTTCCCTAGTGCTAGTAAAAAAACCCTTATCATCTAATATAAATGTAAAGAAGAGGTTTTTGTTCAGCTCCGAAATAAACAATACATCGAAGAATGTTACTATAGATGTCTTTCCTTCTACTAACACTTTCATATCTACCGATCATACAAGAGTAGTAGTGATTATCCTCCTATTCTCGTACTCTATCTAAACGGTGGGAATCTTTCTTATCTTAGTGAACAAGTGCTTATCCTTACTTATGTGGATGGAGGCATCTGAGTCTATAATCCAACCTGATTCACCTTTCAATCCACCGTAAGCACATTTATGCCTTCGTGGAATTTCAACCTCATTTTTCACCTCTAACTCCTCATCCAATAGAAGCTCATCGTCCTCGTCCTCGGATTCCGCCTCATGTACCTATGTCACAAGTGCCTTTTTTCTTTCCTCTCGGGGTTCCACCGGCCTGCCCCTCCTACAACCGAAACTCGGTTAGCTTAGTGCACTCTGCCATATAGTGCCCCGGTTTCTTACAAAAATAACATAAAACTTAGGTAGTCCTTGGTCCAAACTCGTCGGTCTGATTTTGCTGCTCCCCCCTCCATAGTTTCCGACCGGTTTCTGGGAATCATTGTTCCTCTAATCGGTCGCAGTTGCCAGGGCTTGCCTACTCTTTCCTCCCTTTCAGATCTCAATCGTATTCTCCTGAACGAGAATCATTCCTTCCACTGAGTTCCATATCCACCTTGAGTCCGGCAAGACCTGCACACGGTTGACTATGTTCTCGAACTCATCAGGTAATTTCATTAGTAATTAGTTAACCTTTTCTTTTTCGCTAAAATATTTTCCCGCACTCTCTAGCTCCATGAAGAGTGTAGCAAGCTCATTGCAAAAATCCAACATCTTCCACCCTTTGTATACATACTCCTTAACTTTTTGATTAGCCAACTGTTGTTGCTGAATCGTACCACTTCGATACATCTCAATGAGAGCCATCCAAAGATCGGATGCCCTTTCTACTTGCAAATCAAGACATGCAAGCCCTTGAGTAAGATGGCGGAGGATGAAGTGCTTTGCCGCCATATTGTTGAAGTCCCAGGTATCAGTATCATTCTCCTCATTACTCGGAATAGGTGACATAAATGCTGAACCAATTGCTATTGTTTGGTTGTCTCCTTCTCCGTTTCTTTGTCCACCACCTCTCCTTCCTTTGTCTCCTCCGTTGAAGATGGATTTGCTTTCCTTGTGAATTTTGCTTCCTCCAAACCCTTGAGGGATTCCAAGACTTGATAGACGCCCCAATTGTCCACTCACTTTCCCCCAAAACCATTTCTCGCATAGAGCTTCTATCATTATACTTTCCCAGTATATTAAGCCAATTCCATTAAAGATTCGTACCCTAGAGGGTGGGCCCATAACCTGAAACTTTGAGACCTCCATAAGTCCTCACAATGGACAGCTTCCAAGAAGCCTCTAGGTTAACTCTTACCCCTTTGTGTTTCAGGAAGAACAACCGCCACCTTGGCAAACAAAAACTCTCACAACTTTCAACACTGTGAAAGGGAGACTCCCCTGAGTCGATACCAAAAAGAATCTTTGAATTTGCTCCCCTGAGCAAAAAGTTATGGAGGGTCAAAGTTTACCTTTTGTATAGAAGCTCTCTATGAGAGAGGGTCCTATCTACCAATTTTTGTAAGTCCTATCTCTCTCACAGACCCTATCTACTGACGTACACAGCGAATCATATTACACTTACGTAGACAAAAGTAGAGTTGCCGTTGTACTTTCTGTACAGATATTGTACGACATAGCATAAAAGTCGACACATGTCATATCCGGATTCGGCTTGTAATTCTCAAAGATGCCGCGATCCAACTCAAGTTCGCCCATGTCATCCGATGTGGCGATGACCACAAACCGCCAAGATTCTCTTTCGCGATCTCAGGTTTCTTCTCGGCCATCCGATTGAATGCAGCTTTCAATCAGAGCCGTCATAAGTACTAGCGCGGTATTTGTATCGTTTAGAGAAACAAAAGCGCGGTACTTGTTTCTTATCCGTATTGTAATCCGTACTTCTACATTACTCACTCTATGTATCCTGTAAGCAGTTTTCGTTAAATGAAATATCCTACGTGGTAATGTTTAAATAAATAGCAAACCCTATAGATCATATAATTCTTACCTTCTTTATCATTCGATCGGTCATTCAAACCACTCTCAACATTTCACTTGTCTTGCCTCTTTAGTCTATGAAACATGGTTGTCGCCTTCCTACCATTAGTTCTCACGATGCTCCTACTCGCCGTTGGAATCCATGCAGCCAACGTCGCAAAAGACAACGGTTTTTAGACATACATAGTTCAAATAGCAAACCCTGCTTTGCCGCTAGCTGTACAGTTATATATCGCCATCCTCGAATCACAGGCCTCGGTGAAGACCTATATTGTCACTATTTTTAGATTTCTATGTCCATTTTCTGTTAAGGACCTGAAGTGAAGTTACGTGAGAGAGGTGAAGTAATTCCTGTAGAGTTTGGTACAGTTGAATAGACGTCACGATACATTTACGTAGACGTCAACTTAACTTTGCTTAGACATCAAGATTTGATGAAACGTACTCATCTACTTGTATTGTACGGCAAGTGAAATCGTCGCAAATTTTGAGTGTATGTCACGTAGCGGATTGTGACCGTTGATTCGATTACGTAGTTCACAAGTTAAAACTGTACTTCTTTACGTGAAAGACAAGTAGCGTAGTACTCATCTAGACATATATAAATGTTCTCATGCTATACATTGAAAATCAATTATCAATCAAGTGAATGATTCTCTCCAATATTTCCTTACTGTTATCTTAGCAGTGAGTGCTTATTTTGTCGTGTAATAAATCTATCTTCTTTTTGTTCAGTAATTAAGCCTGTCTTCTCACAAAGAGAGAAATTTTCTTTAGCTTTCTGTCTTGTAATTGATTGATCCTATGGCTTTTTTACAAAATCAAAACATGTTATAGAGCTTAAGGTGAAATTACAAATATCCAAAATTTAATGGTAGTAATTATTTACTATGGAAAGATAAGATGACCCAAATTCCAAAATTTAAGAATTACTGGGGTATTCTAGCAAGCACTAAACATACGCCTAGTGAAACTCTTATGGTAGCAGGATATGATAGAAGAGAGAAGAGGCTGCGACATTTATTTTTCTAGCAGTGGAAGAATTTTTCTAGCAGTGGAAGACGCTCAACTTTTACACAGAGTGGAATTGGATAAACGTAAAGCTATGTGGGATAAACTAAGGATGTACATGAGAGTACTAATCCGTCCAATATTATTCAATTAAAGAACATATTTCTCGACTTTAGTATGGAGAGTGGAGATACTATGGAAACCCATATCAATGGATTGAAAGAGCTTAAATTACAGTTAGCCGCAGTCGGCACAAAACTGAATGATGATGTTTATCCTAACATTGTTTAGGTCATTACCATCACAATATGCTATGATAATCATGGCTTTGAAAAGTCAACCTACTGTAGACTTTGATGCAGTATATCAGCATTTCATTCAAGAAGAAGTTGAAATTAAAAGAAAGGAGGAAAGAGAGGTGGATGTAACACTTTATGCCAAAGGTAAACAGTCAGTAAAGCGCACTGAGTCAATAACTGCTTGTGCTATATGTGGCAAAACCAATCATCAAACTTCTCACTATTAATTCAAAAAGAACGAGACTGAAAACGTCAACAAAATGACAGTTTGTTACAGTTGTAAAAAACCAAGTCATAAGTCTTTAGTATCTCGTAATGAAGACAAAAAAAAATAGGACAAACAATCATTTACCATAACCGTTCAAGATGAGACTATACTTTTCCTCACACTGTCAAATGCTCGGAAAACAAATGGATTATAGATTCTGGAGCGTCTCATCAAATGTGCAATGATAAGTCCATCTTTTCTTCTTTCACAACAATACAAAGTCCTCGACAGATTTTACTCGCAGATGATAGGATTCTATAGACCAGTCTATTGGACGATGTTAAGTTACAGTTATACTGTGATACTGGTAGCCATGAAGGCTATCTAAATGATGTTTAATACTTACCAGGTTTAAAGCATAACATTTTAAGTGTTTTGCATGCTGTGAGGAATAGACTAAAAGTCAAATTTAACAAAAACAAAAATGAAGTGTGTGAAATTAAAAGTGAGGGAAAACTAATTGCTCTTAGATATTCGGAAAGGAATATTTTTGCTCTACGTTTAGATGATGAAGATGCAACGATGAATTTCAGCAAAGAAGCACAGATTTTGGAGCTATGGCATCAACAATTTGGTCATCTGTGAGAGCGGATCTCAAACTACTCATCGAAAAGAAGATGGTCCGAGGACTTTAAGACGTCAACCCCAAAGACAACCTTAAGGTGTGTGAAAGATATGCTCAAGGTAAAGAAAAAAAAAGCTTTCTTTTTATAAAGATGATGAACCCAAACATAAAAGGAAGCTAGAGCTTATTCATTTTGACTTGAGCAGTCCTCACACCTTAAGTCTTAGAGGTTTTCATCAAATTTAGAGATGAGTGCACTAGAAAATTATGGGTATATTTTATGAAATCCAAGAGTGAAGCCTTTGATAAATTCAAAGAGTTTAAAACAATGGTAAAAAATCAGGCAAGAGAGCACATCCATATTTTAAAGTCGGATAATTGGGGGGAAATATACCTCCAATGTTTTTAAGGAAAACTGCAAAATTTGGGGGATACAACAAGAATTTATCTATAGCTTATAGTCCGCAACAATTTGGAGTATGAGAAAGACTTAACCAAACTTTGGTTGAAATTTTAGGTTGTTTAGTGTATAGTGCAAAACGGAATCAAAACCTATGGGCTGAAGCTATCCTTGCTGCAGTATATCTGAAAAACAGTTCTTTAAGTACTTCTCGTGAAAAAGCTTGGTCAAGCTTTAAACCAAATGTTAAACATTTTACAGTTTCACAAGAATAGTTAAATTGGTGTCTTTGTAGGTTATGACATATAGAAAAGTTTAAAGAATTTATGACCCAGCTAAATAGAAAGTTCATATTAGCCGAGATGTGACAATTGATGAAGGGAAGTAATGTAGTTCACATGTTGCAGATAGTTTTGACCCTTAGTACGAATAACTAAAGACTGTCACTGTTTCCTTTAACAATCAAGAAGAATTGGAAAGTGGATCCCCACATACACCAGGTACTCCAAGCAGAGAACATGAAGTGGAGCCTTCGTCATTGAGGCTAATTTCCATTCCAGTTCAAACTTCTGTCATCTCCAATGGAACATCAACCCATCAACCTTTCAATCTTTACCAGTGGAATAGCTACTATCACCACAACCTTCTCAAATTAAAACCTCTCCAAATCTGATTCGACAAACAAAATTGAAAGTAACTCCTCAAAGAGTTTCTAATCGGATACGTGCTAAACCAAAACGTTTTATTGAAGAAACGGGGGATGTGGGTGTAGCTTATTGTTTTATGGCAGCAGAGGGGGAACTGCAAACCTTTCATTCTTACTAATGGAAAGAGGCTATAGAATAAGAATATGACTCATTGATCAAAAACAAAACTTGGACCTTAGTAGAACGCCCACACGATTTCAAGATTTAAAGGAAGTCAAATGGGTCAGTGGAAAGATAGGTATTCCCAAGAAGAGAGGGTTGATTGCACTGAACTTTCTGACCAGTAGTGAAGTTTAACAGTCTCATAAGTTTAATAACCTTAAGGGCAACATAGGGTATGTAGATGCATCAACTAGATATCAAAACTACATTTTTTAATGGGGATTTAGAGGAAGAAGTCTACATGGAACAACCACAGGGGCATGATAAAACCAAGAAAAATCACATGGTGTGTAAACTACACAAATCCATGTAAAATCTAAAACAAAGATTTAGGTGTTGGAACATCAAACTTGACACCAAAATGAGAAAAGAGGGTTTTGAGAGATGTCATACGGACAGGAACCTCGGCAAAGGGAGGAGCACTACCGGGTGGATTTTCACATTTTCAAGAGGACCAATCAGTTGGAGACAGCAAGTTGATGATAAAGTCTGAAATTTGATTTTGTAGTCAGCTCACAATAGTTGATCTTTTTTAGTGTGGATTGATCGTTTACATAAAATGACCCATACAGGGGGTGCTAAATATATGTGTTCATTTTGTGTTAAAGACCACAAGTCAAAGTTAGTAAAGTTGATTTTAGAAACATTTTGTCCTCTCTCTTATTGCGTTGTTATGCTGCCATACTGTCTCGTTGCCATGCTGCCATGCTGCATTGCTATGCTGCCATGTTGCGTTGCTATGCTGCCATGATGCGTTGCTATGTTGCCATACAATGTTGTTGCTATTTTGCCATGCTGCGTTGCTATGTTGCCATGCTACGTTGCTATGTTGCCATGCTGCGTTGCTATGTCGCCATGCTGCGCTAGTCGAACACCGCAGCCATAGCAGCTTGTGTAAGAAAGATATTCCGGACTTAGTCATTTTGTGTGTAGGATGAATTATCGTAGACAAGATTTAGTGTTGTATGTAACTCCGAAAGGAGAACATAGATTCGTTACACTTCAGGCACACGTGTCGGTCCGTGAGGAAGTCAAGATTGGTTGTTGCGGACGACGAAGTACAGTTTCATTTAGGGACCGGATTTACACATGGAGGTTTATCTTTGGTGAAAGAATATGTGGACGGCGGACAGAGTCTGCTGTCATTATTGGAAAAGAAATATTGACTGCACCGTCATTGCAGCAGACGAACTTTGACTGCGTACTATTTCATTTTAGCGGCTGCCTGTTCTTAGGTTAAAATAAATATTTGTGTACAGTTGACGGCGGGGTTTTGCTTTGATGAAGATTAGTGTACTGATTGACCATGGTAATTGTGGTATGGTGTGATCAGTTGTAGGCTCACTTGTATATGTAGGACTTATAATATTTTGGAGTGTAGGATTTCTTGTATGCGAAACTGCAAAACAGTTTTTATTTGGTAGTTTTGAATTACAAGATCATTGTGGTCTTTGGGCAGAACCTTGTGAATTTCTGCGTGTGTTTTCTTTGTGGTATATTCTGTATTTTGGCAAATTTGCAGACCTAGGGTTTGTCTGGTTTTCTTGGGGCTTTATTGTGAATTGGTCTTTTGTGGGATTTCGTGAGAGTTTCCTCTTTATGTAATTGATTATTATGGCAACTGCCGGTGCTTCTTCTTCTTCCTCTGGGGCGCCAGTTGCTTCAAACCAACAAGTCAAAGTTACGTGAGAGAGAAGTCAAGAAAGTCTTGTACGGTTTAGTACCGTTGAATAGACGTCACGGTACATTTACGTAGATTTCACATTTGATGAAACGTAGTCGTCTACTTGTATTGTACGGCAAGTGAAGTCGTTGCAAATTTTGAGTGTATGTCACATAGCGAATGGTGACCATTGATTACGTAGTTCACAAGTTAAGATTGTACTTCTTTACGTGAAAGACAAGTAGCGTAGTACCTACATCATCTAGACATATATAAATGTACTCATGCTATACATTGAAAATCAATCGTCAATCAAGTGAATGAGTCGCTCCAATATTTCCCTATTGTTATCTTAGTACTGAGTGCTTATTTTCTCGTGTAATTAATCTATCTTTTTTCTTGTTCAGTAATTAAGTACGTATTCTCACAAAGAGAGTTTTTTTCTTTCGCTTCCTGTCTTGTAATTGATCGATCCAATAACTTGTTTTTCAAAATCTTAAGAGCTATGCCTTCATGCCGAAGGAAAGTATTGGAATGCTCCGATGTACTGTAAGTTGTTTGAGAATCTATTTTTCGATTGATAATTGTGGAAGTTTGGAAATCGAACATTGCTTAATGAATTGTTGAATGATAATCATGGAATCCTGGAAATTTAGTTTTGTATAGTGAGCTATTGAAAATTGATCATTTGATCATAAAAAACTCAAGGTTGAAGCAATGAAAATTGGTACTGAAATAGCGATTGAAAATGAAGTTCTAAATGTTGTTTTTTTTTTAGCATTGTAACAAAGATACCGTTGTTTCATCTAATGCTTGATGGAAGCGTTTTATTTTAGAAAACTAAAAAATTTCGGCAAAAAGTGGACATTGGACATCGACATCACTTTTTAAACGACATTAGAATGCTGATAGATGAGAAATGTACATTGAAAAGTAAACATTGGACATTGAACATAAAATCTGACTTTGGACATGAAAATTTAAGAACCTTGGCATGGAAATAATGTTTTCTTCACTCACAACTTTTTAATTTGGTCACTGTGCATCTTGCACCTTTGTTGTATTACCACATTGGAAACTATATACTGGAATTGGATTTAATTGACAAGTATACACTCGCAAATTGGCATTGGATAATGAAAGCTTAGTTTTTCTTGGTAAGGATGATGAAATCTGGCATTTAAGCATTGAAAAAGGTTGAATTCTCCAGAAAAACGAACATTGTAAGTGGAGCATTGGGTACTATTAGAAGTAGGATCAATGGAATCTGAGTACGGTAATGATGACAGTATTGCAACGACAATGTAATTTTTCTGAGGAATGAAAATGAAGCAGGGAACATGAAATATTTAAGACTGATTATTGAACATTTAAAAGGGTTATTTAAGAATGAGATTCAAGTGTTAATTGTATCTTTGTCACTCAATCTTAGGTTCTAAATGTGAAAAGTTGCAAAGATTAAACAATAAGCATAGGAGGTCAAAGACATGGACGATTGAGATTGGCCTCCGACCATCGGAAATTAAAAAGTAAAATATAGGCGATGAACAAATTGAGCATTGAGGTTCAAACATACGCCGCTAGACATTGATTATTTGACATCACATGATTGCCTCTCAAAGACAAAACTTTCCATTAGGTTACAATGTGGAATACTTTGGGCTTTTTATATTACTTCCCGGAAAATAAGGTATACGATGTTTCTGGCCGATTTTTTCAAGTGGAGTGGAAAGTTTACTGAATCATTCAAAAGTTTAAATTTAATTCTCTCAAACCTTTTTTTTTTCTTTTTTAAATTTGAAACTTTGCTTTATAAAATCGATGTTTGGCAGAGAATAGTATTTCTAACTGATCCCCAATAGCTATAGTACTTTAGAAAGGTATACAACTTTTTCCATTCAGTGTTTGTGACTAAGCTGCTGTTATTTCCAATTTTGTGAGCTTATTGACCACCGAATAAAACTGCAGCGTGGTATATGCAGAATTTTTGTATTTGCTTTGGTATTTTTGTCTCTTTGTGTACGGATCGGAGAAGTCTGCTGTTCTATGTCCACAGGTCGAAATATGTTTAGTACAATTATATACATTCAATGAATGGATTTTCACCATACTTACACCCCAGCAAGTAAAGCACTCTGTGTGTAACTACATAGTTTATTTGTTCATGTATTTCCATCAAAAACAACCAAGTGTTTTTTTTTTTAATTTAACCACAGACTTGCTTTTTAGTAAATCTCGTTCTAAAAAAAATAAAAATCACAGTTTTTTTTTTTACAAAGTTAACTTTTTCACCTACGAGACAAACATTTGTTTCAAGTCCGGATTTTTTTATTTTTTCTTGTCTAACTTACTTCTTTCAATTCTACATCAATTTAAACTTTCAAGAAATTGTTTAGGTACTCATTGAAGCATAATACCATTATTAAATTCTTCACTGACACGTGCTTTTGGAGAAAGATTCCCAAACTTTCTCCAAAGCAAGAAAGGTTGTCAAAAACATGGAAAGTGAAACGTTATTTGGGAAATCCAATGACGTTCACTATTATAGGACTCGAGACATTGTACTTTCCATCCGTCGATCTCCATATCCAACTCCCGAAGACATTGTTCCATGAAACAAACAAATGGTAGACTAATTCCTATCTTAAGTTTTTATTTCGTATTGGAAATCATTCAGTTGAGTTGGAAATTTTCTTCTTGTCTCATCTTTCAGCGGTAATCTTAATTTTAGGTACATTTTGGATGGTGGTCTTAGTAAATCTCTTAAGAAGTAATTTGCATATTGTCATCGAAGTTTCCGTATTTTTCGCTATTCTCGCAATGAATAACTTAAGAAGATAGTAGAAGAAGAGGAATATGTTATGGATGGATTTTTTTTTCCTACTTTTACAAATCGGAAATGATAAAAATATTCGATAGGATATAGCATATATACATTGACCATAAACGACAATAAGTTTTTTAAAATCATCTAATCTATTCCAATTATAACTTTGAACTTTGGTAAAATTATTTGGTGAAAATTAGATTACTGTTTTTTTAAATAATTCTTACTGTGTCATCATTTTTTTAAACTGTTCCGCACAGACCAATTCTCAATGATAAATTGAGTCGATTTGTCACGCAATTTAAGATTTTTTTTTTTTTTTACACTGTGATCCTAGACAAAAATCTTAAATAAATATAAACAGGCAGTCACCGAAACCTAGTTAAATTATATTCAACTTTATTTGCATATTTGAAATGCTTTGTTTTTTGATGAATTTGCCGAATGTACGCAATGACATGACTTCTTTGTCTTTATCCTAGAAGACATTAACCGCAAGTAAACTTTCAATCAGATTTGTTAAATTAACCAACTTGGGCAAATAACAAAATAATCAAACCCCGTTTGCCCCTGCTATTTGTAACCAAAATAATTAGACAACATCCACATTTAAAAAAACTAAAAAATGTTTGTGTTTTTTTGACCAGAAAAAGAAAACGACAAGAAAAAACATCTCTCAATTTGTGATTTTTGTGACCCATAAAACTCAAACCACCTAAAAGCCCCCATGAATAACTCACCTGTTTTTGCATTTTTTGTGACGGCGGTTCCCACAACTTTGATTTTAAAAGTCAGCTGTTGACTTTTTTGTTTGAATACTAATATGGTTGGAGAAATAGTAACTTTTACTCCTTTTGGTTGTTTTATTTCAACTACATAAGCTGAATTTGGTGGACCCACATTTGTGACTTTCCGAGTTGTTGAAAAACCATTTCCTTTTACATTTGCCATCACAAGAGAAGGCGAATTATAATGGTAGGTTTTAATATCTTTGGGGCAAGATAATCCATATTTACCTTTGACTACAGAATTTTTATAAAAATTACAGAGATAGAGAACATATCCATATATTCCAGTATCGTAAACAAGACCCGGATTTACCGCAAATTTAAATCTTAAAAGACCACTTCCAAAATCGAAGGCGTTTCCTTTAGAAAAAGGCGCAGCTGCAGAAAAAACAAAAAACAGGATAAAAGAAAAGGGAAGTGAATCGAGGGAAATAAATCGCAAAGGAAATGAACGCCAGATGAAAGTTCAACATAACATAAAGCAAAAATTCTTTTGAATCAAGCCCATACCACTTTTCCATTATTCAAGTTTTTAGACAAAATGGCCAAAAAGATTTTTCAGGCTATGAGATTTTAAGATATAGTCAAATAAATAAATCTGCTTAGAGGTTATGACAGATATGCAATCAAGTGTTTTTTAAGGAATATAATCAGGTTAAATCAAGTTAACTGCAAAAAAAAAAACAATGCAAAACAAAAGACGAAGACCCAAAGGTAACCTTAGCCTGAATCTAAGCTCCGATATCGCACCTTGTTAATTTTTTGTTTTCCGAATATGCTAATGTATGTTTCTATATCCTTTTCTTTTATAAACTAAAAATTCTGGTCTTATCATTAAAAATAAAAATAACTTGCAGAATTGCATCAGTTTTTTTTTTCTGACGTTTAAGATTGTAATCCATTTTTTAGTCCAGGGAAGTTTTTTCTAAAGTTAGAGATAGAAATGCATATTTTAATCGAGGAATGATCAAATTGCATATATCCACACATTGTCATGCTCATTTGTACCCTCGCAAATCTACTTACAAGTTCCACCATAAATTTCGAATCTTGTAGCATCGTATCATCTTCCATCGTAAATTTCGTCAATTCATTTTGGACTACATCCCACATTATAAATTTATCATAGAATTCAATCTAGAATTTCGAAAACGAAACCCTATAACTACTTATGCTTGCGAGTCTATAATGTTCCAAGATTTAGTTGGACCCTTTAAATAAATTAAACAATGACAATACAGATACTCATGATCTTGATCATGATCATGATCATGATAAATGATCATGATGATGATGAATGTTGATGCTAGTGAATATGAAGATCAAGATGATGATGAAGCCGGTGATGGTGATGGGGTAAAAATTCGAAAAATCTGGGAATAACGTGGAGAATCCCGTTAAAGGGGAGCCGACCAGATCGTCCTAGTTCTAGAATACCAGTGCCTTTGGGTGCGCACCAACCCGATATCCGTGTTTGCCTGGAAGATCGGATCATTGTATGAAGTGGGGAAAAACATCGCGGGGAAGCTGCGTATCTAATGCTTATGATAATGACGATAATAATGATGATGTTGATGATGATGATGATGTTGAGACCGTGGAGAGGGCCACCCGCAAAACATGCGCCACCAACCCATAAAGTACTTGTATTGGTAGGCACGGCAAGCGTGTCAGCAACCCCAAGGTTAAGCCACACTCTTGTTTATATCAACAAATGATGATGGGATGATGATAATGATGATGAGGATGACAGATGATTGAGGCGATGATGTTGTTAAGGATGATGATGACATGGTGATGATAAGATGTGACATGATGAAGATGTACGATGACGATAAGGCATAATGATAAGGAGGATGGTTGACGATGATGATGATGATGATGATGATGTTGTTGATGATGATGATGATGATGATGATGATGATGAACGATGACGATAAAGCATAATGATAAGGAGGATGATAAAACATAACAATAACGAAAATGAAAAATGAAGATGATTTTGATTTTGATTCTAATTAGGACGACGACTATCATTACCATTTCTACATGAAAAGTAAAAATAATAATAATGATAAAAATGACGCGATGTATGATAATCGTAAAAATCGTTATAATAATCATCGTAAAAATCATTATGATCATCTTCATAATTATTGATTTTACGTATCCTAATATTCATCATCATCTTTTCGTAATAATTATCAAAATATTGAAAAAAACAAATCAATACATGTTTCGATATTATAAATCATTGACAAAAAGCATTTCCAGTCTTTTTTTATTTTGGGATGAATTTCTTTTTGCCTACCTGTAGTAGCGATGGCAGAATAAAACATTCCGGGACTCCATTTAGGTTATTGTGATTTCAAAAGGGCTAAAACTCCTGCCACGTGTGGAACAAAAAAAAATCATTGAAATAGTAAATAAATTACAAATACAAACTCTTGCCTTTTACCTTCATAATTTCCGCATACTGATTTGGTCCCCTTGAAGAAAATCCGCAACCGAAGAAGTTCCATTATAAGTTATAACCACACCAGAAATTGAAGCTGTGGGATTTCTGCCACAAAAAAAAAAAAAAAAAAAAAAAAAAATGAAAACCCAAAAACCAAAAATAAAATAGGAAAAGAAAAATTAAAAATAATAATGATGAGAAACAACTCCCTGACTCACGATTATTGATAGTAACACTAATCCTGTGAACATTGCAAATCCTATGGAGGCACTCTCCCCCCCTCTCCCCCCTCTCTCTCTCCCCCTCTCTCTCCCCTCTCTCCCCCTCTCCCTCTCTCCCTCTCTCCCTCTCGCTCTCCCTCTCTCTCTCTCTCTCTCTCTCTCTCTCTCTCTCTCTCTCTCTCTCTCTCTCTCTCTCTCTCTCTCTCTCTCTCTCTCTCTCTCTCTCATCTCTCATCTATCACCTCTATCCCATGTAACATGATATTAATAAATTTCCTCTCTCTCTCCCCTCTCCTCTCTTCCCCTCACCTCTCTCCCCTCCCTCCGCCTCTCCCCTCTCTCTATCTCCTATCCTCTCTTCCTCTCCCCCCCTCTTTTGCCCTCTCACCATAAAATAACGTTAGTAATGCTAACTATTTTCGCGGTTCACATTTGTACAAGTCGTTTGCCAAAAAATAGGATTATAAACACCAAAAAAATTATAGTACTAAATATTTTTCAAAGATAATTGTAATTCACGGAGTGGCCTGGTTCAATTTGTTTTGATTAAAAACTTCACACTGAAACAAATAACCCACGAAAAAGTTATCCAAAGGAAAAGAAAGCATTGCCAAAATACAAACACTAAAAGAAAACTCACTTTGTTTTCGTTGCGTAATGTAAAATTTTATTTCCGTCATAAAAACCAACACTACTTGAAGGTAAACCATTCATGTCTGTCGGAGGTGTATCAGTAGGAGAAATGTCTCGCAAAATCATTCCCGCGGCACCCATGAGATCCAAATACCATCCTCTTTGATAGTTACTGATTGGTACAAAAGCATTGTCACACAAGACAATTTTTCCTTTAACTATAGTTTCGTTGAGAGTTCCTTCCAAACATACTCTACAAATACCATATTCAACAGAACCCGTAGTTAAAATAAAACATTAGAGAAGGAGAAAAAAGAAAAAATGTTTGACAAAGAAAATTGAGAGTAAATTGCATAAAGTAAAAACCTGATTACAATGACACGTGGAGAGGAAATCGGAGGAGGGAAGGAGGGAGGGAGGGAAGGAGGGAGGGAGGAAGGAGATAGAGGAAGAGGAGGAGGGGGGAGAAGGGGAAGGAATAGGAGGGAGAGGGACGGAGGGAGGGAAGGAGGGATAAAGAGTGGAAAGAGGACGTGAGACGCAACATGGAATGGAAAGTTGATCGATTGGGTTCTTTTGCTACCATTTTTTTAGTTTTTTATTTCTACTAAAATTGCAGAATATTTTATTACATTTCTAATTCTTTCCTTTGAATGTTTCTTAAAATTACTTACTTAGCTGACTCTTTATCAGGAAAGATATTTGTCGTCGCATCTCCCGCATATATTAACGCGAGAAACGGTTTTTTGGTGCCAGCTGGCACCGTCCCATTGGTTAATCCAAAACCCTGGCCAAAACAATGACACATATCTTTTCTGAGTTTGGGGTTTTGGGGTTTTTGGGGTTTTTGATATTTAGAAAGAGGTTTGGAAAGAGGTTTTTTGGGTCGATTTAAGATTCTACCTTTTTTTCTCGTTTATTTTGAGCTGATAAAAATAAAAAAATCCTCTCTCACCCAGCCACCCCACAGAGAAGAAGTAATGGTTTTTAGGTGAGGAGAGAACTGACATTGAATTCGGAACCGTTCCCTAAGTTCGTTTTACTGGTAAACTGACGTGGCAAACTGCTCGCCGCAACTGTCATGTACCATGGAGCTACATTTGAAAGCGAACCTAAACCGGGTCCGGAATTTCCGGCGGCGAGAGCACTAGGAATTCCGGCAATCGCGGCGTTCAAGGTACCGATATCGATTTCGCTATCTAACGGATAGACGGCAAAAAGAGGTCCCATGGAAATAGAAATCACATCCACTCCGTCGCTTATTGCGGCATCTAAACCCGCCAAAACGTCCGATCCTGAGGCTTCCTCTTCCCAACCAACCTGGATATAAGAAAACAACATTTAATTAGATTAGACCAAATTAAATTAGATTAGATTACATTAAATTAAATTAAATTAGATTAGATTACATTAAATTAAATTAGATTAGATTAGATAAAGCAAGTTTAGACTAGATTAAATTAATAAAGTGGAGAATGGGGAAGGGAAACGTCCGAGCCTGAGGATCCCTCGTTCCAACAACGAAAATAGTGATTTAAATA
Source organism: Zygnema cylindricum (assembly GCA_037447655.1). Classification (NCBI taxonomy): domain Eukaryota; kingdom Viridiplantae; phylum Streptophyta; class Zygnematophyceae; order Zygnematales; family Zygnemataceae; genus Zygnema; species Zygnema cylindricum. Next base: position 25,662 of record JBBHKE010003144.1, on the reverse strand, counting down.
GTGATTAAGAAAATAGTGATTAATTAAATTAGATTAGACTATATTAGATTAAATAGATAAAGAGGGGATAGGGAGAGAAATGTAAGATCCTACGGATCTGTCAGTCCATCAAATCTACATGCAAAAGAGTAGGTTAAATAAATTGAGTGGAAGAACGGGGAGGGAAATGGAGAGCGAGAGGGAGAGCAGGAGTACGAAGGGGAGGGGGGAGAAGGGGAAGGTGAAGTAGGAGGGGAGGGGCGGGGAGGGGGAACTGGAGAGGGAGGGGAGGGAGAGACGGAAGGAGTAGGAGGGGGAGGAAAAAGGAGAGGGAGCCGGAAACGGGAATAAGAATTGGAAGTGTTGACCAAAAAACTTCAACTGGTAAAAGAATTAGTAAATGAGTTTTTTAAAAAAGGGGGAAGGGATAGGTCTAGAAGTTAAAATAAGACAAACGGACAAGGAAAGGAGAAAGGTCGTCTGTACAGCAAACCTGGAAAAAGGAAATTGAAAGAAAGAGAAGATAAAGGAAAGAAGGTTGTGAAAGTTAAGTGGAGAAAGGGAAAAAGGAAGGACGAGGAAAAATAAAATGGAAAAGGAGAAGGAAAAGAGAAGAACAAGAAGAGGAAACATAAAAGGTAGAGGAAATGGAAAAGTAATAGGAAGTGGAAAAGAGAGAGAACAGAAAAAAGGAAAAAGAAAATGGGAACGAAAAAAGGAAAGAAAGAAAAATAAAAAGAAGAGAGAAGCAAAAGAATAAGATGTTGGAAAATGAAAAGGAAAGGAATTGAAAAAGAAAGGGAACGGGGAAAGAGACAACAAATAATGAAAAAAAGAATAGAACAAAGAAGGAAAAGGTAAAACCAAAACAAATGTTTATAGAAGACAGAATATCGCTACTATATGTTGGAATTCTGGATCGGCGATTTCTCAGACTCATCGCAAGGGCGCCAAAGGTAATTTTTGGAAAATGTCCAAGTCGGGGATAGAACCCTCGACTTGGTGTTAGTCGTACACACGCTCTACCAACTGAGCTAAGCTAAGTGCCTATACCAGCTGGTTACGGCGATGAGCGGCGCAATGGTGGTTCCCTCAGGCCACCCAGCTTTGGATGCGATACACATGTGGAGTCCTTCGTGGACAATCCTCCACAAAAATAAAGCGCACACGCACACGAATTGACACATATGTGTGTGTGTGTGTGTGTGTGTGCGTGTGTATGCTTCTATACATGTATAATTATATACATATATAAAAAAAAACTTCCTGGTTCTTAAGTTTACTTCGCAAATGGATAAATTTGATCTATTTCATATAGATGTGTAAGATTATAACGTAAATTCACTTCCTGGTCTTTTCGCTTGTGTTTTTTCTTATGCGAAAAACTACTTATTATTTCGCAATTTCTGGCGGCATGTTTACCTTATAAATGGATAAATGAGCTCCATAAGCAATTCCTTGGACTTGACCCAAATTCACTCCCGACAGAGTCACGTTTTTTACGACAGATCCTGCGGCTGTGGAGGCTGTGTGGGTTCCATGTCCAAGTTTATCACGAGCAGAGAGATAATCCCTATAAGGTTTATGTCCTATACCCTTATAAAAATATCGAGCGCCGATAATTTTGCTGCAAAACAACATGGATACGAAAGAATTAATAGGTCAAATTATATTATGTTCAGAAAAAATGAGCGATGATCATAGTGCAGAATAATGTGAATCTAGAAATGTCAATACGTAAAAACAAGGTGAATTTGAAAAATAATGTGGAAAAGAAAGTAGGAACCATATTGGGGTTTTGAATGTTTGTGATAAAGTCAGAGGTAGAGATGGGAAAAAGATAAACGTAGAGGTGCAAAAAAGAGAGGTAAAGATGGGGAAAAAGGGGTGGATTGGCGAGAAGGGAGAGGCGGAGATGGAGAAAAAGAAGGATGATTGATAACTATGGGGAAAAGAGAGAGGCAAAGAGGGGAGAAACGATCAGGTACGGAAAAGTAAAGGGAAAAAGAAAGAGGTCGAGATGGGGATAGGGATGATGAAGACACGAGTAGAAGGAAGATGTGGAATTAGAGGAAAGAAAGAGGTAGAGATGGGAAACAAGGAAAGGTGAGGATGGGTAAAAGCAAACATATTTATATCAATTTGTTAATGTAGGTGAGATACTTACTTGTTGCAATTACTTTTTGTCCAATTTTGACCAGTTTGACAAATTCCATTGAACTTTTTCGGAGGCGGAGGCATTCCAACATCACTAAAGCTCGGATGTTCGGGCCATATTCCTGAAGTCATTTAAAACAAGAAATACCGTTTAAGATGTTTTTAAAATTCATTAAAAATGTCCCCCGTTTCAACTATTGCAAAGAAATCATCACTTCATTTTCTTAGTTCAGACTCTTACGTCCCATTTTAGACCAAATCGGACTATTTTTGGGACATTTTTGAACATGTTTGGACTACTAAGGACTCCTATAACATGTTTTTGAAGCGCAAAATATTCAACGGAAAAACAAGCAGCAAAATGCCAGATTTTTTTTTATTATTATTGCAACTTCTAGTAGTTATACTTCCGGTTAGCATACCGCTATCCAACATGCCGATAATCATGCCAGATCCATTTGTTTTCGAGTAAAGCCCAGGAGGATTATAAGTTTTTGGATCGTTTAACCCCAAATAAGTTGGAGTATATGTGGTTAAAAGCTTATATTTTGTCTCCGGTCTCACAGAAACGACTTCAACCATTCCTGTGAACAAACGATTCCCAAAAATATATTTATGAGAATGAAATTTCGAAAACATTTTACATGTGGTTAAGTGACTTTGAATCTACAGGGATTTTCAAAAACTACTGGTGAGAAGTTGAAATCCCACACCGCCTCTATACGGCTAAGTGACCTTCAAAATCCAATAATTTTCCCAGTTTTCAAAGATAAAGGGAAAAACAATCATTCTTACTCAAGCAACTATGTTTTCTCTGGACTATAAATGCAAAATCTTTGAGTCTAAATCTAGATATGATAAGTACCCGGTTTTCAGAAATTTATTCCAAGAGATTGAAGATAGTAAAAACAAAAGTTACAATATAAAAATCAGAAAAAAAAAATGATATTTTAGTTGGAAATCTGATTTCCCTGTAGAGAATCGTGATTTACAGAAAAAAAATGATACAATAAGTTATGACTATTTAAGTCATAAAAGAATTTTGGAAAAAATATAAAGAAAGCACAAATGGGGACTTGGTGACTGATTTAGTGACTCGACAAATAATGTAGACTTAAGTCATATAAAGAAGATTAGAAGTGCACACCTTGAAGTGCTTTTACTTGCTCGGATGTAAGTATGGCCGAAAATCCATTCATTGAATTTACATAATTGTACAAAACGGATTTCGATCTGCGGACATGGAAACAGTCCGATCCGTTAAACAAAAAAACAAAAGTACCAGAAAAAAATATAAAAAAATTGCATAAACCTCGCTGAGATTTTACTAAGAGGTCAATGAGCTCTCAAACTTGGAAATAAATCCAATTTAATCACAAACACTGAATGAAAAAAGATGAATGTTTTCTTTTCTACAGTACTAAAGCTATGGGAGCTCAGTTAGAAATAATTTTTTTGACCAAACACGGATTCATGAAGCAACATTTCAAAACTAAAACTAAATAAATAAATAAACAAAGAAAAGGTTCGCGCGGAATTAGAAGTTTTGAATGGTTTAGTGAAATTTCCACTCCACTTAAGCCCCGCCGGAAACATCATACATCTCAGTTTTTGGGATGTGATGTTGAGAAGCTCAACGAATGACACATTGTAACCTGATGAAAAGTTAGATTGAGTCGTATCTGAAGGGCAGTCGTATAATGTCAATTTATCAATGTCTCAAATATTGAAGGCTCAATGTCTGGCGTTTAAATTTCAATGTTCATTGCCCATCGTTCAAGATTCGAACATTGTTCAACGTTCGATGTCGAACGCCAAATTTTTAATGTCTAATGTCACTTTCCTATTTTGACCCAAACATTATATTATTGAAATAAAGCACTTCACTCCTCAGCGATTAGGAATTAGATGAAACAACGGTGTCATTGTTATAATGCTCAGAAACCAACATTTAGTAATTTATTTTCAATCAAAATTTCAATACTCACCAGTGATCAGTTTCCATTTCAACAATTTTGAGTACTTTATGTTCAAATATTCCATGTTCAAATACTCGCTATTCAATGTTGAGTTTCCAAGATTCCATGATTATTAATCGACAATGCACTATTCTATGTTCGTTTCCAAGGTTCCATGATTTATCAAACGAAAAATACAGATTTTAAAAAACCACTCACTGCACATCGACGCGCTCCAAAACTTTCATTTGGCGCGAAATCATAGCGGCGGTATAGGTCTCCACCGAGGCCTCCGATTGGCGGATGGCGGGATTTAGCTGTACGGCGAGTGGCAAAGCCGGGCCAGCCATTTGTACGATGTACGGCTGAGATTCTTTGTCTTTCACGGCGTTGGTCGCATGGACTCCGACGGCGACTAGGAGCACCGTGAGAACCGAAGGTAAGAAAGCGACAACCATGTTTTTTGGACTGGAGCGGTAGGAAGAAGTGAATGTTTTCGACGAGGTGAATGTCCGATTGGATGAAAAAGACAAGATCGTCTTCGGTATTTATGTCAGTATTGTTTGTTTTATGGGATAAGGACAAGGATGTGTAAGCGACAAGTAGATTGAAATTTGAACAATCTAAGGTACGGAATCGGCGTAATTTTGAGAGAAGCGCATGCGACAAATGACCGCTAAAGTCAAAGAGGGACGGTTCAAATTTTGGGGGACGCTCCAAGTTTTGGGGGACGTTCCAAATACTTCCAATACCACTGAATTTAGCGCCGGATATTTGTCGTCGTACACGCCATTTCAGGTGAAATTTTTTAGCGTAGTGTATCGGGAAAATTCCTTTTTCGATATTTCACTACACCGCCAATCGTTATTAGCGTTGTGTACGCTAATTCCGTCCCGCTTTTTTTTCTTTTTATTCTCCATTAGTGTAGTTCATTCTATTTTTTTCTTTATTCTATTTAGGGTTGTTTTCAGTACGTTGTCTCTTAAATAGAGTGGTGTACGGTCAGTGTCAGACCGTACATAAATGTACCTTTTTAAGTTAAAAAGTACAATAAATTAGTTTTAGTAACCGCGGACGCATGAGAATGTGCGTTCTAAAAAGGAAAAAAAACCAGGTCGTAAAAAATCCCGCTCGCACATATTCGTCCGACAGCCGCGTTTCGACCGTGTGAATGTACGATTTGTGTACGATTTGTCAGATTTTGTACGGATACCTATATTAGTGTAAACATGTTTGCGACCGACATCTTTTTTTTCAAAGATCCAAATTACCATAACCAAACAATTAGAATGTATGATTTTTTCCAAAATTTTCAAATTCTTAAATAGCGTACACCACGGTAATTATTTTTATACGCTAAAAAAACTTACACGCTAATAACGATTGGCGGTGTAGTCTATAATCGTGAGATTTGAACATTCGGGACAGAGGTCGCAAACCCAGATCAGAGGTCGCAAAAGTCAAAAAATTTCATACCCGAAACCGACCGTTTTTTTTTTTTCAAAATCTGAGTAACCGACGCCCGACCGAGTTTTGTCACGCTCCAAAATTGTTAACCGTTAACCGACCGTCGTTTACGAAAAAAAAAATTAACCGAATCTTGATTTTTCGCGACTACCGTGCCCGCCCGTAACCGAAAAAGTACAAAATTAATCAATGTACGACGGAATAAGCCAATTATTACGATTTGTGGCGTTCCCTAAGATTTGCGGAATGAATAGTGTACTACTGTGTCAGATTTGCGACGCTTTGTCGCGTTGCCTAAGATTTGCGAAATGAATATTGTACTACCGTGTCAGATTTCCGACGCTTTGTCGCGCTCCCTTTGATTTACGAAATAAATAGCTTACTACAGTACCATGTCAGATTTCCGACGCTAATCATGATGTCACGTACTTCAACGATGCCAAAGATTACAAAGTACAAGAATGTTGGATTATAGGGACAGTTCAAAATTTTCATTTTTTTTGGTTTTTTAGTTGACCGACCGTAACCGACCATTTTTTTTTCCTGGTGAATCAACCGACCGTAACCGCCCGACACCCAAAATTTGGCAACCGAATCCGTTCCGGATCCGGCGCGGGCGGTCGGTTAACGGTCGGTCACGGTTTCGGTTGACCATTTGCGACCTCTGACCCAGATCCAGAGGTCGCAAAAGTCAAAAAATTTCATACCCGAAACCGACCGTTTTTTTTTTTTCAAAATCTGAGTAAACGACGCCCGACCGAGTTTTGTCACGCTCCAAAATTGTTAACCGTTAACCGACCGTCGTTTACGAAAAAAAAAATTACCGAATCTTGATTTTTCGCGACTAACTGTGCCCGCCTGTAACTGAAAAAGTACAAAATTAATCAATGTACGACGGAATAAGCCAATAATTACAATTTGTCGCGTTCCCTAAAATTTGCGAAATGAATAGTGTACTACTGTGTTAGGTTTGCAACGCTTTGTCGCGTTGCCTAAGATTTGCGAAATGAATACTGTACTACCGTGTCAGATTTGCGACGCTTTGTCGCGTTCCCTAAGATTTTCGAAATGAATAGTGTACTACCGTGTCAGATTTGCGACGCTTTGTCGCGTTCCCTTTGATTTGCGAAATAAATAGCTTACTACAGTACCGTGTCACATTTGCGACGCTAATCATGATGTCACGTACTTCCACGATGCCAAAGAGTACAAAGTACATGAATGTTGGATTATCTTTTTGTAAGATTCGCGAAATGAATAGTGTTAGTACCGTGTCAGATTTGCCACGTACTTCCACAATACCAAAAGTACAAAGAACAATAATGTTGAAAAATAAAAGTACAATTTTTTCTTTTTTTTTGGTTTTTTGTTTGACCGACCGTAACTGACCGTTTTTTTTTCTTGGTGAGTCAACCGACCGTAACCGCCCGACCCCCAAAATTTGGCAACCGAATTCGTTCCGGATCCGGCGCGGGCGGTCGGTTAATGGTCGGTCACGGTTTCGGTTGACCATTTGCGACCTCAACCCAGATCCTTACACGAGCCGTACCCGGCCGGCGGCGTCGGATCCTGAACGGATTCGGGTGACAAATTTTGGGTGCCGGCCAAAATCGGCCGGGTGATTTAAAAAAAAAAAAACAAATTCCGGTACGGTCGGTAAGCAAAAAACGAAAAAACTGAAGGTTTCGTAGGTACGTTCCAACACGTTAATTACTGTAGTGTCCATAGTATCCATCATTATTGTACTTTGTACTCGTGGAAGGTTTAACGGAGATGTACCACTAATTTTGCACTTATCGGTTACGGGGGGGTACGGGTAATCGCTAATAATAGAGTTTCGGTTAACATTTTCTTTCGTAAACGCGTATCGGGTACCGGATAACAATTTAGGAGCTTGCAATAAACCAACCAGATTTCGAGTATTTCGATTTTGAAAGAGGAAAGAGTTAGATGCAGCATGGGCCAAAGCTCTCTGTGCAAATGGCTCGTCTTTCAGCCTAAGGAACGACCCATATTCAAGGAAGCAGGAAGTAGACTGAGGAGATAGGGGAGGCTTAGAAGCTAACGACCTCGGAGAACTCGTCTCTTGGCTAACACCACGGCGACCTTCATTGAGGATTTTACACACACACACACACAAACAAACACATGGGACAATGAAAGTCACGGTGCCCGTGTGACAAACGATTGCACACTCTTGATTTGACGCCTCTCTCGAACATTTTAGCGGTCACCCCCAAAGGTGACATGTTTCTCATGGTGGTTGACACTAGTGCAGAGTGCAGGGATGCCAAATAGATCTCGAGGGGTGGGAGAAGGAGGTTCTTATAGAGGAGGTGGAGCTTTGGGTGCATATTGTGACCGATTTATCTCTTGCGATCGAGGCAACAACCTCGGTGCTCACGAGTAAGTACCTTGACCTCAACTAGACGCCATGCTCTACCTTTTTCTTACACTTTTTGTTATGGGATTTGGGCAAGTTTTCTTTATCTCAACAAATGTCTAAGAGACAAAGGATATTTTGAAATTCATCACAACCCTTTACGTGGGGTGAGCCATATTCAACAAGTTGTCTCCACTCAAGCTTCCAAAACTTGGTCTACCAGGTTTGGGACAAACTTTGCCATGCTTTACAAGATTTTAGAGGTGAAAGACAACTTCGAGAGCCTTATGTTTGATGATGAATATAAGTAGTGGGTCAATAAGGTTGCATACAAGGCTATCTATGTATATATTTATATATATTTATATATATACATATATATGTATATAACAAAGATTCACCGTACAATTAGAAACTATTGAAATACCCCCTATGGATAAACTATATATTATTTGACATGAAAGAAAATACGAGATTTAGAGGTGGGAAGAAGATGGCAGAGAGGAGGGGAGGAAAGGGGAGGAAGGGAAGGAAAAAAAAGGTCTCAGGAAGAAGGAAAAACGCGCAGAAACAAAGCATCAGAGAAAGAGGGAGGATCTTTGCGAATGAACGGAAGCGCTTGAAGGAAGCCAATATATTCCATAGAGAACTTTTCTTACATAATTTCCTCACACCCTCAAAAACACTCTCACTTCTAACTCCTCTTAATTATATAAAAGATAATTTTCACTAACCTCCTTTAACTCCTCAAGAAACACAACAAAGCTATCAAACTCCCTTAACTCCCTGAACTCCTTCGTAATCTACAAGGAGTACCAACTCTCACTCAATTGACAAAAACCTCTCTCTCACTACGCCTCAATATACTCCTTCAACACGCCACGTAACAATACCAACCAAACCGAACATTAATTACGCACTAAGCGCTACCCAATCAAACTACACCAATACGTTATACAAAAAAGTACCGGAAGTACACTTCAAACATATTCAACTACAAAAGACTTAACTGACGCCAAACACAATCCGAATAAGTATCACTTGCACAGAATGCCCACCGGTCAAACGACAAACGTACAATTCATCACACGGAATAAAGTACGCAGTTACCTCGAAACATCATTTTTTTTCGTACACGATCAAAACGTACGCGAACTTCAAGTAGAAAAATCCACGACAAAGTGAAACGTAATCGGCCGTACAAATGAACGCCGCAACCAAAAGGACAAATCTCCACATCAAAACTGAAATAGAATCGTGCGTCGCGAAGAAAAACCTCGTCAATTCTCGCGGCCGTCTGTTTCACTAATAAAATGTCAAGACCTCAAGCAAACCTTAAGTACCAAAGTACAAATTAACCAACCAACCACGGCCCGCAAAACGCTCGCCGACGAAGTACGACACTACATAATTACCACAATACAAAGACCACTACGATCACCACGAAGCATAACCGTACAGTGACCGAAACCCTCCTTACCAACACTAAAATAGGACACGACACAAATAACTCCGATGCACAAAATCAACACTTAAACCAAGCTTATCATGATTGCTAAACTGTCAACCGACCCAAAGACAAATCCCATAATGTAAAACCTAACAATCCCCCTCTGAATGTGGGAATTGTCGAACCGCCACCTCAACTCCAAAATAACGTAAACAAACTAACAAAAAGCAACAAAAGACAAACTGGACGGCCGCGCGACAGACACGCGACGGCCAATTACATATTTAGATATAACAATCTCCCTCTCAAACTTGTAATCATTCCACCTATCACAACTTAATTCCTTCCCTCTATGAAACATCATGAGACATACTTAAAAAATACAAATTTAACGTACGAATCAAAAAAAACGAATGTTAGACGTTACAAAACGATAATATCTCCACATGATTTTGTCATAAATGCCAAATCGAATAAGCCTCCTACAAAATCCTCGCAAACTTCAATCAGCTCCAAATGCCGTAGCCCCCTCTCCAACATAATAAACTTTGCAATTTTTCTTCCATCACCACTCAAAATTCATCCGTAACTTTGCGCCACAAAATTCACGCATACGCCACATGGCGCTTCCCCATCTGTACCAAGAATCTCAAAAGAAAAAAAACTATCGCTCCAAACGAAAGCGTAACCGACGTTGAAATTTCAAAATCAATAAACGAAAGTTAACGCCACAAATCCACGTCACCTTCCTTCAGCATAAAAAAAAGAATTTCAAATAATATCTTTGTTGACCGAAACCAAAGTAACGTCCACACTGTACCAATAAGGTACGGAAAGATCCGCGTGAACCGATTTTGAATAACTATGCGACAGACAAAATCTGACGACAACCAAAAGCACCCGCCAAAATATCCTACAAACTAATATACCGCAACCTCCAAGGTACAAGAGGCATTAAGGCCCTGTACGAAACAATCATTCCTCCTTCCACAGATACGTCAGAACCAAATTTTGTACATTCAACTCCAGATCTCAACAACCAATAATAATTCATGTAGCAATTTAGGTAATTGCTGCACCAATAAGAATCCACAGAGCGATTTAGGTAACCGCCGCACCACTCCAATCTTCACTGTAACAATAGAACAGTCTGTCGTACAAAACTTCACTTCACCATTTCACCACATTACAATGTTGAACCAAAAAAAAGGTACCAATGGAATAAAAAAAAAACATAACGGCCACACAAAAGTTTGGCGTTTGACAAAATTAGAAAACGACCGAAACAACCGACGAAAAATATATGTCTCGTTCCAATACGGAACGTCACTTCTTCCTCCTCTTTAGTATAAAATGACCAAAACAACCGGTAAAGATACCGGTCTTTGTTCAAACACGGAACTCCTCCTCTTCTTCCTCTAATCGTGGAAATATTAAAACTTCAAGTCACTAAAATTCTCAACGTCAATCATCCAGGAAAAGAATCAAATAAATCTGTACACATCCGAAATGCAAACATAAATTGAAAATGCCAAACTTGAATGACGCTTCTTTCAGACTGTTAGGCGATTTAGGTAATCGCCACACCATTCACCTCGATTTACCTCTTCAATAAATAAACGTACAAAAGTACGAAATATAACTCCCTCAAAAATAGATTTTCAAAACGTCAAGCTTCATTTTCAACTCATGACGACACACTCACTTTCTTCTTCATAAACAACTCCTTTACACCTTAGTCGATATATCACATCGACACACTTCATTCTTCCTTAAAAAAAAGGTTAATCTTCTTCTCTTCACTCTTTTTTCTGCTCTTCTTTTCTCTCATCACGTCACTTTTCTTAACACACTTCGCATCAACCTTTTCTTCACTATTCTCTTCAGTTTTTAATTCACTCTTCTCTTCTTCACCTTCTTCGACAACTTGGACTACTTCGGATTCTTCTTCTTCGACTTCAAAATAAAAATCACCTCCATCCGGATCGAGATCCGGTTCACTCTTCAAAGGACAATAGCCTTTTCTTCCTCCCATCTCAATCTGAATTTTCACATCGAAATAAAAGATAGACTTACTGAACAAGTCACAAAACACCTCCTCCGACCTTCTTTCACCTCCGAATTTATCTCGGCCAAAAAGATGAGTAGGAAGAGACACTTCATATTGAGCCCCTCTACACTTAAATGACGACAAATCTTCCTTCCTTCCATCCGTCCATCTTCCTAACACTCATGGAGCACTACATCCTGCTCCGATACCACTTGATAGGATCTTTACTAAAAAATAAAACTGAGTGCAAATGTAAGCGGAAGCATAAAAGATAAAACACACACAAGAGAAAGATGACCCCACGGAAGCCAATATATTCCACGGAGAACTTTTCTTACATAATTTTCTCACACCCTCTAAACACTCTCACTTCTAACTCCTCTAACTCTTCTAACTCTACAAAGCTATCAAGCTCCTTCCATTCCTCTCTCTCCTTAAAAAACACCACAAAGCACCACACATCTATCAAAATCCCTAGATAGATTGATTCACTGATTGATAAAAACCTCTCTTTCACTACGCCTCAATATACTCCTTGAAACGTCACGTAACAACAACAAACTAACCGTAAATTTAATACGCACTAAGCCCTACCCAATCAAACTACACCAATACGTAACACAACACGGTACACGAAAGTACACTTCAAACAACAACTGAACTTGGTCGTCGCGAAACCGAATCTACGCGAGACCAAGAATCTACGAAACGTACAACAAGACATAATGAATCCAAACAAACCAAGACCACACACTATAAGGAAAAGACAAACTAGTCGGCAGCGCGACAGAGCGCGACGGCCGATTACAATTCTTCACCAAACATCATTGCTCTCCGTACATAATCGACAGGTACGTAAACGAACGTCAAGAAAAACCTCCACGACAAAGTGAAACAATATCGGCTGTACAAATGTACGCCGCAACCCAAAGAACAAATCTCCACATCGAACCGAAATAGAATCGTGCTTTGCGAAGCGAAACATCGTCAATTCTCACGGACGCCCCATTCTCCAAATGAAACTTCACACTACTGCAACCTCAAACGAACCGCAAGTACCAAAGTACAATTAAAACCAATCAGACGCGGCGCGCGAAACGCTCGTCGGCAACGTACACGACAAAGTACTACCTCATAACAAAGACCACTACGATCACTATGACACAAAACCGTACAGTGACCCAGACCCTCCGTACATACACTTAAATAGGACAGGACACAAATAACCGCGACGAACAAAATCAACACTTAAATAAAACGTACAATGATTGCTAAATTGACAACCGACGCAAAGACAAATCCCACAATGTAAAACCTAACAATTTTGTCATGGCGTCGGTAATGGCGTCTTCCTTGAATTTTCGCATTCAACTGCTGAAGTATTTATGGCGGCTTCTTTTCGAAAATTTGAAGAAGACGCCCGTACACATTTTGAACTTACGGCGCTCAAATAGTGTGATGCCGCAACGTCTTTTTTTGGAAATGTCCGTAGAAGTCCCGATATTTTCCCTTACATTCCGTGTACAATTTGTTCAGTTTAGTGAACAGAAAGTACGGGAACGTGCATCGAATCTTTTCCGTACAGTTCCCGTCAAAAATCATACAGAGCGTAATTTGTCAATTGGATCCCGTAACCCTCCAGTTTCAGTTTACAGTAGACGTTTTTTTACTATTTTTTGAAAAGTCACGTACAATACGTAGAAACTGGAAAAAAGGAAAAAAACGCGCGTATTGAACAACTAGGATAAAATCACACGAGCGAAAGAATACTCTACGTCTACGGTATCATGCTTCGCAAGTAGAGTCGGCGGCCGGTACGGTCGAAACGAGGAGACACGCGGAGGCGCGAGGAGAGTAAAGCTGGCGCCGGGATAACCACACTGAGACTGCCGCGGAGGGCGATTGGACACATTTCGAAATGCCGGCCGAATACGTCACCGGGCCAGATATACCCGTCTTAGCTGGCGATATAATGCGTCTCACGGGGGGATGTTGCTTGATTAATATACCATTCAGCGACAGCCGATGTCAAAGCGCGAAACAATAAAAAAGCAAAGGCACGTTGGCTCCCTAAAATAAAAATTATAATAACAAACAAACATGCAAACGCACGTTGGCTCCCATTGGCGCTACGTTTCCCTTTCGCTCGTATCTACACTATTAGGAGGAGAAGGTACAAGATATACAAAAAGCGGGAGGACAATATGTTTTTGTACTTGGGCAGAGGACTTGTATTTGTAATGAATGCATTTGTTTTGTTTAATTTTTGCTTTGCCCTTTTTCTAATAGGGAAAAGCATTGTCGTCGCCTTCGTCTCTGGTGACAACAAAAATTGATCGTTAATTTTTTTGTGTAAGATCTTGAGCCGTTGAGTGTTTTAAGTTTTGATTGGCTTCTTTAGTGACAACTATAGTTGACCGTTGTTTTGATGTAATGAAAAGAGACACGTGGTACAATCCTATTTGTTGTATTTCGTGTGGTTGTAGTGGTATGATAAAAGGCCAAACAAAAACGACGTCACGCCAAAATGCCGTGATATCAATACCGGTTGAGTAATGTACAACTATCTTACTTTAAAATTTAGCGCGTGCGATCCCGTCACACCACGCCACGTTGTCGTGTTCTCCATATCCGTACACTACTGTTGTTTAGTGTTGGCGTGACGTACGATGTTTCGTTTATTCTATACCGGTACAGCAACGTACAGTATCGCACTTTTAATTTTGGCGCTTGCGATCTCGTCACATCACGCCACGTTGTCGTGTTCTCCGCGAATCGTAATTACAAGTTAGAGTAAATATTGCTAATTCAGTCGCCCTAAATTTCGACTCTATCACACTACATAGAGTAAATGATTCGAATTTTTTCATTATACTATTTAAGGTAAAGTTCAATAAGAGTAAAAAAATCTAATTTAGGTTCGTTTTAAATAGTGTGGAGTAAGGACAACGCCTGACTGTGCAAATTTGTACTTTTATAAGTAAAAAGGTACAAATAATAATTTAATACAATCGCGCTCGCATATGAAATTGCACTAAACAAAAAAAAAATCGCATCGAAAAAAAACCCGTTCGCATAGCTCCGTCTATCGACAACATTGTCGTCCGTGTGAGCATTCACATGAATTTACATGTGAAAAGTTTATAGTTAAACGACAACAGTGTTATTTGAGATAAATTGTATATATATATATGAGACAAATAGTACTAACGTCATAATGACGTCAAAATATACGGACTAACAATTTTTGTATGTCTACATAATTTAGTGTTCATAGTTACAGCACGGATAATTATTGCCGACATAACCTAATATAGAGTATTTAAATAAATTAGAGTGAACTTCCTATATTAAAAGGTTATATCACAATAGTTAGCGTTTATAACTCTAATTTTGTTTTTGTTTTTTTTACTCTAATTTTTTCTTTACTCTAATTTTTTCTTTACTCTAATTACGATTCGCGGTGTATCGTAATTTCAGTGTTCGCGTCACGTACGATGTTCGTACATGGTACGCACTGTACTATCGCGTTGTACATGGTAAAGACCATGACGATGCCAAGTGGATGGTTTCATTTGCGTTTTGTTCATGTAGGGGGTTTGTTTAAGCGTAAAAGTTTCACATTAATTTGAGCGTTCGATCTCAATTTAGTGAAGGATATGAATAAATGGACTGAATATATCATGTAATATTAAACATTTTAATGTTAAATCTAGAATACACATTAAACCATTAGTATTATTCAACCATTATTCGTTTAAACAAAATACTAATGGTTTTTATTTCTTTTATATAAAGGTGTTGCATGTATATTTTTATAAATTTTTTTTATCAATACATAAAATCACAAAAGAAGAAAACAAATAAAAGACAAACAAAATAAATAACCACAATACAACCTTGATCACATAACAAAAACGCAAGAAACAAATGTAAACATAACAAAGAAAATAATAAGAAAAAAAACCATTAGACTTGACTAGGATTCAACCAACTTAGTCCAAAGACCTAGATGGTTGGAACAACATCATTATCAGCTCGATGGGTGACTATCACTACAAACACGTATTTTCTTTTATATTTTTTGATAGTTAGAATGTGTTGATTACTTTTAAGTACATTTTTTTGTTTTCGATCAAGCACCTTAGTCGAAGACCCATATAATCATTATCAGCTCAAAGGTTGGCTAACATTACAATCACATATTATTTATTAATTTTCATTGTTTATTATAGTAGATTGATTACTTTGAGTATTTTGTTTTTATTTTTTCTTTTTTTGTGATCAACCAACTTAGTCCTAAGACATAGAAGGTTGCATAAACATCACTATCAACTCGGAGGCTAAAAAACATTACAAACACTTGTTTTCATTCATTATATTTGTTTGTTAAATTACATTGTTTCATTGAATATTTTGTTTTTGTTTTTTCGATCAACCAACTTAGTCTAACGACAAAGAAAGTTGTTCAACATCATTATCATCTCAAAGGCTGACCAACACTACATTGGTATAAATATTTTTGTAAAATACAACACAAATACTTGACTACTTTGTTTCGGTGAAACTATATTACTTTGTTTTTATACAGATATTGTTTTTTTTTTCTTTTTGAAATACAATACAAATACTTTGAATACTCTGTTTTGGTGATACTTTGATTACATCATCATCATCATCATCATCATCAACTTCATCATCATCATCATCATCATCATCATCATCATTACATCACCATCATCGTCATCATCATCGTCAACATCATCATTGTCAACATCATCATCATCAAAATCATTACATCATCATCATCATTACATCATCATCATCATCATCATCATCCTCATCATCATCATCATCATCATCATCATTACATCATCATCATCATCATCATCATCATCATCATCATCATCATCTTCATCATCATCCTCATCATCATCATCATCATCTCCATCATCATCGTCGTCATCATCATCGTCATAATTTTTATCATCATCAACAACATCATCATTACATCATGGTTTTTTTCTTTTTGAAATACAATACAAATACTTTGAAAACTTTGTTTTTGTGATACTTTGATTACATCATCATCATCATCATCATTACATTATCATCACCATCACCATCATTACATCATCATCAATATCATCAACATCATCGTCACCATCATCGTCAACATCATCATCATCATCATCATTATTACATCATCATCATTACATCACCATCATTATTACATCATCATCATCGTCAACATCATCATCATCAACGTCATCATCATCATCGTCATCATCATCATTACATCATCATCATCATCATCATTACATCATCATCATCACATCACCATCATCAACACCATCATCATCATCAACACCATCATCATCATTACATCATCATCATCACCAACAACATGATCATAATCATCATCATCATCGTCATCATCATCATCATCATCATCACCAACAACATGATGATCATCATCATCACCAACAACTTGATCATGATCATCGTCAACATCATCATCGTCATCATCATCCTCATCGTTATCATCGTCATCATCATCATCATCATCATCATCATTACATCACCATCATCAACACCATCATCATCATTACATCATCACAATCATCATCATCATCATCATCACCAACAACATGATCATCATCATCATCATTAACGTTATCGTGAACATCATCATCCTCATCATCATCATCGTCATCATTATCAGTACATCATCATCATCATTACATCATCATGATCATCATCATCATCATCGTCATCATCATCGTCATCACCATGTTCATCAACATCATCTTCAACATCATCATCATCATCATCATTATTTTCGTTATTGTCATCATCGTCATCATCACCATCTTCATCATCATCATTATCAACATCATCATCATTATTATCAATACAACAACATCATCATTACATCATCATCATCATCATCGTCATCATCATCGTCATCATCATCATCGTCATCAACATCGCCAACATCATCATCGTCAACATCATCATCATCGTCATCTACATCGTATACATCATCATTATCATCATCATTACATCATCATCATCATCATCGCCGTCAACATCATCAGCCCCATCTTTCACTAGGAGCCCATCTTTCACTTGGAGCAGACAATGCTCTAAAAAACTAGCATTCCAAATATAAAAGACAGTATCAAAAATTATTGCAGCAACACGAAATTCACCACAACTACAGCAACACGTGCTTCACCACAACAACCCTAAACTTTACCAACAGACATATACGTTCGATAATGATTAATGTCTATAAATTGAATGCCATGTCCACAACTAATTACAATAGCATGCTCATCCCGATGACAAAATTAATAACAAATGATTACCTTTTTTACAAAAAAATATTTAGACTCACATCCAAACAATAATAAGGAAAGAGCACGAAACAAACAATTCTCAAACCCTCTAACATCTAATCCTAAAAGAGGTTTTCATATCATAATGAGCTTACCTAAAATAGAACTCCCAATAGCCGAAAAAGAAACACTTACAGCTGAAAAACAAAGCATAAACAAACATTAATAAATAAATGAAATAACAAAATAATATGATTTTAATACAAACTTTCCTAAACATGTAAAAATAAGGAAATAGACAAACAAAATAGGATTTATTTAAAAAGTAAAACATAAAACATACATACAATACAAATACTTAAAATACTTTGTTTTGGTGATACTTTGATTACATCATCATCATCATCATCATTGTCACCATCATCGTCAACATCATCATCGTCAACATCATCATCATCATCTTCATTGTCATCATCATCATCATCAACATCATCATCATCATCATCATCATTACATCATCATTATCATCATTACATCATCATCATCATTACATTACTATCATCAACAACATCATCATCATCACCAATAACATCATCATCATCATCGTCATCATCATCATCATCATCGTCATCATCTTCTTCATCATCATACATTTTATTTAATAGATACCGCTTAAAGTAAACTATCACTAGAACTTCCTACTAGAGGCTAATAAACTTATTTTTATAAACGTAGCTTAAAATAAATATAGAACAAAAATTTCTTACCAATGTCTTCGCTGTATAATGTCCCCTGGCCATCATTCCATGAGGGGTCGTATCCTCTTCCGTCACAAACTTGTAGGGCTCTTTTTGAGGGGCATAGACTCCAAGCATCACTTTCACCTTGTCCACTGAAGGAAACGAAAAGGATAAACGACCGTTTAAATATAACATAAACTTGTGAACATAGCAAACATCTTCTCCCCTCCCTCTCCATCTCCCTCCCCCTCTCCTCTATTTAATATTCAAAATATTTAGAATTGATGAGGGGGGAAAAGAGGGAGGGGATGAATGAGGAAAAGGGAGACAGAGGTAGTGGTTGACAGGAAAAAAACCGGATTCGCACTCCAATGACGAGGCAAGGGGAACTATTGACAAAAGAGTCCACAAATTATGTAATAGTTAGTTAACACTAATAATTAGCACATTAAAGCAGTTATATATAAATGTTAAAATATATAATGTAATAGTTAGTTCTCACATTAAAAATCAACACATTATAATAGTTAGACTATATATAATATATAACTAGTTTTAACTCTAATAATATAACAGTTAGATTAAACCTGCTATAATATGTATAGTATAGCAGTTAGATATAATTGTTTAGATATAAATGTTACAATGTATACAATGTCACAGTTAGTTAACATTGTAATAATTAACACATTATCACAATTGGGTATTAAAGTTGTAATATATACAAAATAACAATTAGATATAACTGTTAATTAAGTAATAGTTTATTATAGTGTAATAATTAACATAGTATAGCAGTTAGATATAATTGTTATAATTAATAAAATATAACAGCTAGGTATAGTTGTTATGCTTAGTATAATACAACAGTTACATATAACAACTGTGATAATAAATAAAATATAACAGTTATAACTAGCTGTCATATTTAGTATAATATAACAGTTAGATATAGCTGTTATAATTACTAAAATATACCACCTACATAAAGTTGTTATAATTACCATAATCTAAAAGATAAATATAACTGTTTAGTTAATAAAATATAACAGTTAGATATAACTTTTATGATAAATATAACATAAAAGCTATAACTAGTTGTTATGTTTAACATAATATAACAACCAGATATAGTTGTTATGCTTAGTATAATGCAACATCTACATATAACAACTGTCATAATAAATAAAATATAACAGTTATAACTAGCTGTCTTATTTAGTATAATATAACAGTTAGTTATAGCTGTTATAATTTATAAATTATAACACGTAGATATAATTGCATATTATCTACCTGTTATAATAAATATGATGTAACAATTAGATATAAGTGTTATAATTAGTGTAATAAAACAGTTATAACTAGCTGTAATAAATAATGTAGTATAACAGTTAAATATAACCGTTATAATCATTATGTTAAAACGGTTATAACTAGTTATAATTAGTTTAGTACAACAGTCTGTTGGGTACTTGTGAGGGCGGCCAAGGCACCAACTGTCACGGCTTACCTGGCAATAGCTTCCTTCCCACCCTCCATTCAGAAAATAAACGAAAATAAACATCTACACTTCTCCCCTCCCTCTCCCTCTCCATCTCCCTCACCCTCTCCTCTATTGAATATTCAAAATATTTAGAATTGATGAGGAGGAAATGGTTACTTTAACAAATCCTCTGGACCAATCTCTTTTTTCAATTTGCCTCCTGTGGCTTGAGCAATTTGAGAAGCTGTAAGTGTTAAGATTTCTGCGTCCATTTTCAGCGAAGGACCAGACAGTCAAAGTTAGTCAAAGTTGTTACGTGAGAGAGAAGTCAACCGAAGTCTTGTTAGGCATACGTACGGTTGATAGGCGTGAAGGTACATATACGTAGACGTCAAGTTTTGAGTGAAAACGTGGTCCTTGACTTGTAGTGTACGGGAAGTCAAGTAGTTGCAAATTTTGAGTGTACGTGACAGAAAAGCATGCGGACATTTTGTACTTGGCGATCTTTCATTGGTCTACGTGTGTCACAAGTTAGATTTTATTTCTTTACGTGACACGCAAGTAGCATAGGTCTACACAACACCTACACATATAAAAAATGTACCAATGCTATGCATTAAATTAATCATCAATCGAATGATTCTCTCCAACTTTTCCCTGCTGCTAGTTTTGCACTGAGTGCTTATTTTGTCGTGGAATCAATCTATCTTCTTTCTTGTACAATAATTAAGCTTTGCTTTCTCATATAGAGAATTGTTTTCCTTAGCTTCCTGTCTTGTAATTGATCGATCCTATGGCCACTTTTTCAGAATCTCAACAGTAAGGAGGGATCCATAAGATGGATTAATGGTTACAAGATGGATTATTTGATACAGAAAGATTATTTGATACCGGTTCAACATTTAGGAGATTAGGAAAACTATTTTGTTTTTGAATTTTTGGTTTGGAGTTTAAAGGAATCATAACTACAGGTTGTGAGCTACCTTCATCTTGAAATAAATGAATAACTCCAGAAAATTGTTCGCTTTCATTCTTGGACTAAATAAATTTCAAAGCCAAAAAGTAGATTCAAGCAAAATATAGTTAGCTATAAATATTCCAATTGAATAATATCATTCTTTTATTTCATTATGATTTATTCCTTTTTGTTAATAAAGTTTAAAATCAACACAGAGCCAACACCAGGAGTACCAGGATTTTCCACTGTTACCGATAATAAAAATGAAAAAATAAGGGATAAAATTAGACTTACTTCCTAGAATAGCATCCATGAGAATAAATAGTTGCCACGAATATTCTTTCACTACAAATGACCTTCTAGTTTATGTCTCCAAATATTAATGTTCTTTAATACCATAATTCAGCTCCAGTCATCAAATCTAAACCGAGCCATTCAATTTTGTTCAAAACTGACCAACAAAATTGTTAGGTTTTACATTGTGGGATTTGTCGTTAGCGTCGGTTGTCAATTTACGTCTTGGTTAAGTGTTGATTTTGTTCGTCGGAGTTATGTGTTTTGTCTTATTCGAAGTATATGTACGGAGGTTTAAGGTCACTGTACGTTTTGTGTCGTGGTGATCGTAGTGGTCTTTGTTTTGGAGTTGTACTTTGTCGTAGTGCTTTGCCGGCGCGCGTTTCATGCGCCGCGTCTGATTGGTTAAGTTTGTACTTTGGTACTTGAGGTTCGCTTGAGGTCTTGACGTTTTGAGTGAATCGGGCGTCCGCGTGAATTGACGAAGTTTCGCGTCGCGACGCACGATTGTATTTCGGTTCGATGTGGAGATTTGTCCTTTCGGTTGCGGCGTACATTTGTACGGCCGAGATCGTTTTACTTTGTCGTGGAGTTTTGGTTGACGCTCGCGTACGTACCTTTTGATCGTGTACGGCGAGGAATGATGTTTGGTGAAGAATTGTACGGCCGTCGCGGTCTGTCGCGCGGCCGGCTAGTTTGTCTTTTCCTTTAAGTGTGTGGTATTGGTTTGTTTGGAATCATTATGTCTTGTTGTACGTTTCGTAGATTCTTGGTCTCGCGTAGATTCGGTTTCGCGACGACCAGGTTCAGTTGTTGTTTGAAGTGTACTTTTGTGTACCCTGTTGTGTCACGTTATGGTGTGGTTTGATTGGGTAGCGCTCAGTGCGTATTATATGTACGGTTTGGTTGGTATTGTTACGTGACGTTTTCAAGGAGTATATTGAGGCGTAGGGAGGAAGAGGTTTTTATCAATTATCAATCATCAGTTATCAATGTATCGATCTATCTAGTGAGTTGGTATTGATCCTCCTTGTAGTTTTATCAAGGAGTTAGAGGAATGGAAGAAGCTTGATAGTTTAGTAGAGTTTGAGGAGTTAGTGGAGTTAGAAGTGAGAGCGTTTTGAGGGTGTGAGGAAATTATGTAAGAAAAGTTCTCCGTGGAATATATTGGCTTCCGTGGGGTTATCTTTCTCTTGTGTTGTGTTTTATCTTTTATGCTTCCGCTTGCATTTGCACTCAGTTTTATTTTTATTTTGTAAAGATCCTGTCAAAAATTGCATAGAAAGTTTGCACTTCTAGACTGAGCCACAAATTCAAAAATTAAGCAAAACCGTTCTTAAAGAGAAATCTATGCCATAGCTCTGCCTGGAAGAAAAGTTGAAGCGTTTATTCACCGGCCCTTTAGCAGCCATGGCTGATTATCCATAAGGGGCATCCTTATCCGTACATCTAAGACAATGCGCAAGCGAAATAGACAGCGTAGATCGGTTACAGGTCACTTTCATAGTTTCATTCCGAAGACAAAGTAGCCGTACAAATTGCGTGCTGCTGGCTTAGCAATTTCTTAACAGCAGGCTAATTGAAAGGGGTATGTTTTGTTGCAGTCAATCGGTACGAGCTTGTTTCAGTAAGACGAATCCATTCAAGACACGTGTCACAATTCCACGAGCAAGGGTACTCAGATAACTTTTTGAGCATGGAGAATCTATTTTTGATGTAGACATGATTCTTGTACTTTTGCTGTGACGTACCTTTTTTTTCGTAAACACGTGTCGCGTACCTGATAGCAGTTTACGAGCGTGACATAACGCAGCCGGATTTTGGGTGATCAGATTTGTCGGATTAAGGTATCATATATTTTGACTTTTGCGACCTCTGCCGCACAACCGCCAACCGCCAGGATGTATCGTTTCTAAACCGCACCAACACGAAAGTCAGAGTGCACTCTTTTACGAAAAAGACTATGAATGTACGGAAACGACAACGACTTTAAGACAAGACATGGTCGATGCAGGTGTAGCGAGCACCGACCGGGTAACTTACGAAGTATGAACGGCTCGTCAATACAAATTTATGAAAACGACACCATGCCACGTTGTCGTGGTCTCAAAATCCATACAGTACACCGCCAATCGTGCCTGAGACGTGGCAGATTATGGTCCACGTCTTTAAATAGCATTATTAATTCTATTTTAGGTTTTGGGGTCAGAATATAGGGGCACCGAATTAGCGTTATATACTCTAATAGCGATTGGCGGTGTACCATGCTGAACCATAATTTTAGTGATGGCGTCACATAACATGTTCGTACATAATTGGTACAGTACACCGTCGATCGTATTTAGCTTGTATATTTTTTTTGTCTCTTAAAACATATTTTCTCCGTACATACAAATTGGATTGTGGATCTGACGGTTGCGATTGAAAGGTTGTATCCTCAACTTTCTAATGGCGGTCTTAAATTGAAAATTGGACAAATGTGTACGGAGATAAGATGTTTTCAGTGGCGAAAATAACATACACGCTAAATACGATCGACGGTGTACTGTACTATCGCATTATACATCGTACTTTACAAATAGGAAAGGCCTTTGCCAACCAAAGGGCAAAGCACCGGGTCGCCTGCGACTATTATTTAATTTGCGATAGAAGGTTTATTATCACAAACTTTTCAAATGCTTAATACATACAAAGCTAATATCGGCTATTCTGTTTTTTGGTCCTCGTCGGCAATACGTTTTAATGCTTCTCTAGTAAATATGTTGTTATAATTGTGCAATAATGTGTCAGTCATCTTATAATAAAGCAACTATGTACAATATAACGCAAATATAAAAATAATAGCATTGGTCATCCTATTAAATATTTGACAAAAGGCATCTATATAAAAAAAACCAAATAAAGGATGAGAATAATTAGTCGTTGAATTATTTTCTTTTATAGTATCACAAAACGAAAAATGGAACAAAGTTCACTCACACGATCGATATTATCATTTTTCCGTCTTAGATTGCTTCACGCCTATAAAATTCAGGAACTACAACGCCTACATTTTTTATTGACCATAGTAGAGAAACTATATTTGGTTTTTGTTAAGTTATAGTTTGTTATATAAACCAAAAACATTAATTCAAACATTTTCATAAAAAAAAAACAAAACAATATTGTTGTACAAATAATGAAAAAAAAAAACATATACATACAAAATAAGTGTACGTGTACACAAAATTCTAGTGTTGGGTATGGAGGACCGTTTGCCGATATTCGATAATATATCAAATTTCAAGTACCCGATAATCGATATCGAAAATCAAAATATCGCGATATATTGCCAATATATCGTATCGACGATATATCGAGGCATTTAAAAAAAAAAATGAAATTTTTCACAGGTCTCCAAACTCACGTGCCTTCAAACAAGGTGACTGTAAAATCTTTGCCGAAAAGAAGTACGGTTTTTTCCTAAAAGTTAACAGAGTGAAGGAAATCTCTGAGGTACATTGACGCGGTACACTTGCGAAGTACACGTACGTAAAACACAAGTACGGATTTCATTACGAAAATGGTCGGTTTCAAATCTTTGACGATTTAAGAGATTTGATCGTCAACTAACAAGGATCCACTCAAATTAAAACACGTATGTAAAAACTTGTTTACAGATAATACGTGATGTAACCGAGGCCTCTGTAATACAAAAATTTTGTTGTCCGTACTATTACAGAGCTCCTGATACAACCATACCCCAAATAAGTAACTATATGAATTACAGTATTAGTACTTTTTCGTCGGTTACATTTTGCGACGTCTACCTTTAAGTCACGGAACGCAAATCACCTCATACGTCGCGTATCAGACAATTTGTCTTTATCGCTAAAAAAACATATTATATAAAATATTAAATTTATAAAATACTATATATCGCGATATATATCGCGATTATTTATGTTGGTCTCGGTACGATATATCGAAGATTCTGCTCGATCGATATTCGATATATCGAATATCGAAATTATCGCGATATGAAATTACCTGATACCCAACACTACAAAATTCACCTTAATCACAAAAACACATCAAGCGACAAACATTAAAAAAAAAATCTTGTGAATGCTAATTAAAATGGAAATATCAGTAATAAAAAACATTGACATTGACAACAACAAAGGTTACACGTCTTGTTTTAAAACTCAAAAAACGAGTTACGCGATTTTGATAGGCCTACTAAATCAAAAAAAAGCAACATAAGATCTTTCTCACTTTAGACTCTCTATCTTTAATCTCTCTTTCTCTCTAAGCACTCTCTCTCTCCCTCCCTCCCTCCCTCCCTACCTCTCTCCTCTCCCTCCCTCCATCCCTCCCTCCCTCCCTCCCTCCTTCCCCCCCTCTCTCTATCTCT